>OZ024838.1:34632943-34900443 GCA_964016985.1 Anodontia alba
ACACATTTAACAAATATATGTGTAATTGGACTCTTGAAGTTAGAGATATATTGAAAATATTGGGGAAAAGAGGAGAAATTGCTCCTCAGGAGCAATTTCTCCTCTTTTCACAATATTTTTTACATGTTATTAGATTTTCAGGTTTAGGCAGGGAACAGATTTTCGCTTCGAGATAAGCGGTTATTCGAGACGAGCGAGTTCGAGATAGCGAGAGTTAGCTGTATTAGCTCTTCCCCCACAGCAATGTAAAGAGTGGGATCTGTTCTAAACGGAAAGAATTGTTCCCCTACCATTCTGAAATCAAAGCACTGACAGCACTGGTGGGTAGATTGTCTCTGAGTGTAGGCTGAGAAAATGGTCCTGAACGGGGACTTGTGATTGTTTCATTTATCCCTTAACTTCCTGTAATTTATGCAAACAGGGCAGACCCTGATTAGATGCCGCATTAGGATCTGCACTGTTTGCCAGTGTCCCAAAATTCCAATCCAGGCTTTACAAATTGCACTCATACGTCACGGTTACGAAAAAAGAACGGCTATAAATAGCCTTTACCTATATTTCGTCTAACGCGCTATTTGATCACATTGGTCAATACTAATCACGTGGACAACTACATTATGGAAATTGTACCGTTTGTATACTATGGCTCGGTTGTAAACAATTGACATGAGAATGGGTACATACTAATGGGGCAAACCGTTCATCCCATGGAAAGCAGTCTTCGCTTTTAGAGTACACCACTTTTGATAGGGTGGACAGGGGGGCGGGGATACGGGGATAAGGGGGCCGGAGGACGGGGTAAAGGGGGGGGGACGGGGATAAAGGGGGCGGGGGACGGGGGAAGAGGGGCGGGGAACGGGGGAAGAGGGGGCGGGGGTAGGGGTAGGGGTAGGGAAACTTTGGGGCGGAGGTTATACCAAAATTTGTTGTATTTTACCGATTTTACTCTATTTTTATGTACTTAATGCAATAACTGGGTTTCAGAAGTATATAAATAGACGTATTGAAGCAAATTCAGGTATATTTACAATGAATCCGGCGTTGATTTCACTTCACCGACGAGGAGTGTTCCGCCAACCGTGGTTTACATTGAATTCGTTTACGTCCGATTTCCGTTTATCTCTAGTTGATTACTTCCCTTTGATTCCGAAAGTTCACAAAATAGCCGTTGTCGGTGGCAATCTACATTTTAAGAAATAATTATCCATCTGCTGTAGACAATCATTTTATTTGCTCATTGTTGGATAAGGACTTTTGCGCTGTTAAAAAAAAAAAAAAAAAAAAAAAAAAATACTTCAAGATCCAACATGAATTTTCTGATAGGGTTCCAAACACGGAATATACACGTTGACCGGTGGGGTGGTTGGGTGAGGCAAAGATATCGTGTAACTGATATTTTCTTACAGTTGGGCAAGGCCTGCTATCCTTGCAGCAGGTAAAGGTAGAAGGGGAATGTTTTTATTTCTTCTGTTTCTTCAATTTCATTCATTTTCCTTTCTCCCCTGTTCCTCTCTTTCATCTCCTCTACTATCTCCTGAGATCTCTGAGAGACGACACAAAATGGCCCACAAGGGTTGATGTGTCGTTTAACCCCAACAATTAAATCAATCACATGTTGCCCGGTGACAAAACACGGACCATTCGCCGACTTAGGACCAATAAAAATTCCGTGTCCGTGGTCCGTGAATAGTCCGTAATTAGTCCGTAATTGGTGCATCGTACATCGGTCCGTTATAGCAATCAGATCGTTTGTGAAAAGTCCTTGGTCCGTGAATGGTCAGTTATGGTCCGAAAATTGGTCCGTAAATGGTCTGTAGCAGCAACAACATGGTCAGTTAATTGAAAACTACAAAATAACATTAGAAAGTGAAACACTACATAATATTGAACAAAAAGTACCACAATGAAATTACCGCCTCGGAACGGTCAGTAATGAATTACTCGCGAGGCGCGCGTGTATTTGTGTGTCACAGATAAAGCCTATACAGTAATAATGAAGCACAACTGATAATTTTCTGTGTGGGAAAACTGTTATGTTTTGATTCTCAAGTCCTTTGATAAGATGATCTCTCATTTTAGAGACAGTATATGGTATGCCACTAGGATCAATTCCATTGAGGATGCTGACCATATTTGCAATGGTGTAAAACCATAGTCAGTTGTATTCGTTTGTACAGAGCATTTAAAGTGTCTAACAAAGATTTTCGGCATAGGGCTAAACATCATGTTTGCAACTGTCATTTCAGCGGCAGTTGAAATGTAAGTACCGCCTGCACTATCATACAAGTTGACATCATCGTCGCAGTTGAATTTCGAGAAACAAATCCAGTGCAGACCTACATCATTAGAATGGGTATCAAAAATCTGTACAATTGGATTACTTCAACGTACATGTAGGCATCTATGACAATGAAACGTCACGTTATCCATAAGGTCACGTTATTCCGATTTTGATAGTACTCCTTTTTTTTTTTTTTTTTTTTTTTTCATATATCATAGGTGGCGTCCGTAATTTAAATAACCTTCCGTGCTTTGTCAAGTCCGTGAATATAGGTCCGTGCTTTGTCAGGTCCGTAAATTGTAGGTCCGTGCTTTGTCAAGAGATCAGTGAATAATTGGTCCGCATTTTGTTATGCAGTCCGTGTATTGTCAATAAGTCCTTAAGTCCACCAGTCCGCGTCCGTAAGTGGTCCGTGTTTTTGTCAACCACCATACACGTTCGATATTTAACTCTCAGTTTTTGAGAAAACCACAAAAAGGATGATTGTTCCCGCTGACCTCTCAAATGTGGGACCATGCTTATCAAAAATATTAAAAGAAGATGCAGATTTACATGGTATTCTTGATTTTTGATTTCAATAATTAACACGACTGTTTTTTTTTTTTTTTTTTTGCCAATGTGGATCAGTTTAGGCCCGACCCAGGCCCACTACATTTTTTTCTTGACCAGTTTAGGACGGGTTCAATGCCCACCACCTTGTGATACCTATTTTCCATAAGCCTCATATGCAGGCCCTTACGCAGACTTTTGAAGTGGAGGGTGCAAATCTTTAGCTATTTTGTAAAGGGGGTGCAAATGCTAAGGAAATACCGATTTTGGGGCAAAAATTTGGGGTATAGTTTGGGGTCAAAATCTGCATGAATGTATATGGCAGAGTCATGTTTGAATTTAATTGTAGCGTTGGGGATATTAAAATTCTGAATTAGGGGAGGGAATAGTTTGCTTGGGGGAGGGAAGTGGGGGTAAGGGGGAGGGAAGTAGGGGAAAGGGGGGAGGGAAGTGGGGGAAAAAGGGGGAGGGTGGGGGTAAGGGGGGAGGGAAGTGGGGAATGCCAACCCCCATTGTCAACCCCCTCACGTTTCAGCTTGCACAAATTCCTTCCTTTTGGTTACAAAATGCTTAACAGGAACTTTGGCGAAGAAGTCTGGGTCGGATTTAGAGGCTGTTTGTTGTGGTGGTGGTGATGGTGGTGGTGGTGATGGGGGTGGGGGTGTTCGGTAGGTTTAATCGAACACCCATTTGACTAAAAAGAATCATTTTCATTGGAAATTTTGATAAATTCTATAAATTTGGAATACCATATTGCCCCTAAATATTCACACCCTTTCTCTTTACATTATATTTCTCTTCAACATGTTCATTTTATTGCCGCCTGTGAGTGTGTTTTAATTTCCAGAGTGAGTGGCAAACAGTGTAGACCCTGATCAGACGCCGCGTTCTGCGGCGTCTGATCTGGGTCTACACTGTTTGCTAAGGTCTGTCTGTCCAAATACATAGATTAAATATGGTAATTTTATCAAATCGACCCCTTCCCCCCACTCAGCAATCATCCTGGATCCCCTGGAAGTGTACATTTTGCATAAGTATGTTAGCGTAATAAATATGAGCACAGCGAAGACTCGAATCAGCCTACATATTATTGCGTTTTTATAAGTCTTTTCTTGTTGCTCTATAAATAACCAGCGCGCGCCAAAGATTCTTCAGCGGACAATGAAGACTCTGATCAGACTTAAAGAATGCGCAGGCTGACTTGTGTCTTCGTTGGAAGCACATGTTCAAAGGTTCGTTACAGCTCAAATGTCTTTTTTAAGGTTGACAGCGAAGACTCTAATCAGACTGCTTGGATGTGCAGGCTGATCTGAGTCGTCTAAGGACTGTCATCGATAGGGACCATTTTATCACGTTACGGCTTATTATAATACATCTGTCATTTTCCCTGCTACTCCCCTATTACCGTATTTTACCCAAGATATTGGGACTCCTTAAATCCATACCAATCCTGTCCATTTTGCTACTACTGATGCGTCTAAATTTCTGCTGGATGAGATAGCCGGCCACAGTGGCTCAGTCGGATTCGTGTCTGACTGGTGATCAGGAGGTCGCGGGTTCGATCCCCACCGATCCGGCATCATACTTTCCTGGAGATAGATCATGAAATATTTTCTGCGGTCGTTCTCCCCTTCCGCTGGATCAAGAATGAGCAGTTGTCATTTTCAGGCGAAAGAGTATGCACAAATACTGGTTAACCGCACAGAGGACTACTCCTGCCCAGAAAAAGTGTGCTTAGATAAAATGACCGGCTCGACATGACCCTAATGGGTTGACTGGGCCGTAAGAACTCAATCAGCAGACAGTGTAGACCCTGGCATCTGATCTAGACTTAGATGTTTGCTCAGGCCTGGCTTTCCGAATATTAAGACCAAAAATGTTTTTTTTATCGTATTTACCATAAATATTGGGACAACTAAATTCCATAACAATACAGTCCAAAATTAGAAATAGTCTTTTCTTGCATAAAATCCTATGAACATAGCTGTTTGAAGCTATTTTTGAATGGACTAGAAGCCGTATTCAAACAACAAAACCCATGTTCAAATCATGAAATTCACGTGCTGTTTGAACATGGATTTTGAATTTTTGATATAACAAGATGAGCCTTGCTTTGTTTACGTTACGTTGAGCGACGTATCGTTATCGCCCTGAACGTAGCATTTTAGAATTTTATGATGACGTCAGAGGGTCATTGCGCAACTAGCGTCATTGTAAACAACATTCTGAACTAGCCACCATGTTGGTTTGCCGTCGCATTAGAAGAGTGTTTTGGGTGTTTATATGGAGCGTTTGGGGTGTTTCCATTCTATTACCCGTTGATGTGTCTAAAATATTGCTGTATGTATGGCAAACAGTGTAGACCCTGATCAGACGCCGCGTTCTGTGGCGTCTCATCTGAGTCTACGCTGTTTGTAATACCAAGGCCTTTTACTACTCCTGATTATTTACCCTAACATTTGGGACATCTTAATTCCATAACAGTCCAGTCCGAAAATTAGAAATAGTCCATTCTTATACCTGTTGATATCTCTAAAATATTGCTGTAATTATTGCGAACAGTGTAGACTCTGATCAGAAGCCGCGGTCTGCGGCGTCTGTTCTGTGTCTACACTGTTTGCAATACTTAGGACTATTACTGCTTAGAGTAATTACGGTATATCGTATTGACCCTGGAATTTGGGACATCTTAATTCCATAACAAAAGTGTCCGAAAATCAGAACAAATCAATTGTACGGCCTGTTGCTGAGTCTAAGAACTGCTGGAAGAGTCGCAGACATTGAGTTCTTGATCAGACGCCGCGTTCTGTGACGTCAGCATGATTTGCTCAGCCCTATGTATCCCAATACGGTATACTGGTACACAAATAGCTTAAACTTAGAGATTGTTTGTGTTGAGGTTTTACGGCCCAGTCAACCCAATGGGTTCATGTCGAGCGCGGTCAGTTTACCTAACCACACGTTTACTGGGCAGGCTTAGTCCTCTAAGCGGTTAACCGGTATTGTGCACATTCTTTCGCTGCCCTTCTTGAATCAGCGGAAGGGAGAGAATGACCGTAGAAAATATTTCATGATCAATCTCCACGAAACTGAGCCACCGAGGCCGGCACTTAGGGCATGATTTGCTCAGCCACATGTGCCCCAATACGGTATACAAGTGAATCCTGGTATATGTTCACAAATAGCTTAACCTTAAAGATAACGATGCTCTCAATCAAGTACAGTGTATTGCCTTTCTTGCATATTACATTTTATTATGCAGTGTCAAAATATCAAAATTGCACTTTCATAAATACCCAGACTGACCAGCATACGTTCTTATAACACACAGTTTTTTTACTTCAGTATATTGTCAGATCATGGGCTAGGGTTTTTCTTCCGTCTACCAGATTTGAAGCCCTACAAACCTAATTGCTGACATACAAAGAGTCTCAATAAAATGGAGACTCCGATTTCCGTTCCTTTGTGCTTTCTTCTGGATTTTATCCGCGTTATGCAAAACTGTCATATGCGGACAGTGAAGGCCCAGATCAGCCTGCGCATCCGCGGAGTCTGATCTGGGCCTTAGCTGCCCGCTAACAACTTTATTGGGCAATATAGACTGTATCAATGTAGAGCAAATGCCCGGTTGAGACTTTGCGCATGCGTGAGATAAATCTGAATCTGTGCATGTTGCGCATGCTCGAAGATCCATTTCGCTTGGCGCGGTCCGATTTTGATTTCACTGTAGTTTGTGTTAAGTGTCCTTTAATGGCCGTAAAACGCCCTCGTCCCTCTGTATCTCATCATTGCGCTATTTATGTTTTTTTTTTTTTTTTTTGTTTTTTTTGTATTTAACGAGCTAATTCTTGTATCTTTGAAAATCGAGTTCCGCTTAAAGCGATGCTGTGGGCGTATGCAGCCGCCATATAAAGAGTCGCAATGAAATCTCGCCACCTCACGGGCGCCATTTTCGCCTTAAAAATTCATTGAATCGGTGGCAATATATCAGTGTACCGCTTCAACTTTGTTGTTGTCTGTTTGTGAAAGATAATAAAGATAAGAAAATATCCATCAATGACAGATTTACCAAACGCGTCCTATCTGTAAAAGACTTAAACAATGTGTGTACTTTATTTTCTTGTGTTATGTGGAATACTTACTAGGTTAAATGGTAAGTTCCATGACATCTAAGGGTTATTTCAATTTGTTCTTTATTTTCAAAGGCTCCGTAATTCGCAATATTACATTATCGCGTTAACTGTCGTTAAATGCATGTACGGAGGCCGTAAAAAGTCACCCCGTACTTCGTAGTGTTGGTATTTTTAATTTTTTTTCTTGTACTTTGGACCATTAGGCTCATACATTATATGAAAATAGAGAACCGCTCAAAGCTACCGGGCGGAGTGAAAGAGGCTTCATTTTCTTATGATTCCACATGCACTGACCTGGCAGTTCGAGTCTGCTTATCTGGTTTTGATTTGTTCTGTATTTCCAAAGGTTGGCTACTTCGGAATATCTCGGATGAAAATTTTGTGTGCTTGACATTTTATTCTAAATGATAGAAATACATTTTGTAACAATAACTACATGTATAACAACGAAACTACTGTCATGTAAGTTAATTGTGACGTATCTTATTTCAGTCGTGTCTTCAGCAGCTATCAGACCTGTGGAGTATGTGGCCCCAGCTAACCCCTGTCGTGAAGAGGACCGTCTGTGTTCAACCAAGTGTGTCGTGATGAAAATGAGGGGAGATTTCAAATGTGAATTCTGTGTGTGTTACAATAAGGACAACTATGGTTAGTTACATATATCAAGTTGCAATCAGAGCTGTAACAATAATTCCAATCCAACACGCTTACCTTAACCCATCCAGCTTCAGCCAGGGGTTTCTGAAATGGGCTGTTCCATAACTGAATTTTTACACGTCCATTGTTGCAAATAGGGGTTTGAGTCAAAAATCTATAACAGAATCACCGCGCTTGACATGAGCCTAATTGGTTGGCTGGGCCGTAAAACCTTAACATAAACAATAACAGATTCGCAAACAGTGTAGATTCTGATGAGCCGTCTCATCTGGGTCTACAATGTTTGCTGAGACATCTGTATTGGTTTGCAGAGTTGGAAGGGCTAAGCTATTTGATTGGTCAACAGCAAATTCAAAATGACCTTACATTTGTATAAATCCGCTGGGGAGGAATTGCGGAACTATTTTCTCTGCGCAGATTTAAAACAAATAAGCTATTTTACTTACGCTTTCAACATAAGTATAAGAAATGATTTATCTTTTTTTGTGTGGATTTTATCGATATATAAACTCCGGAGAATGACTGACAGACAAACTAAACACAAAAACATTTGTGCTCTATTCAGTTTGTAATTCGCCTGCGTAAACCTATCGATAAAATCTACAAAGCTAAAATTCATTTTCTTAATAACCTAGTAAGTACTTGGGCAGATAGGCCAGAGCAAGCAGTATAGACCCAGATCACAACAGTGCAGAAAATGGACCTGTCCAAAGAAATGGCATAGAAGGGCCCACTAGGCATAAATGGGTTGATAGAGTCCCAACGTAGGGAAGTTTAATTGGTGGGATGGTGGTAAGGGGCTTGCTATTCTTGCAGCAGGTGGAGGAAAGTGGGTATCTCAGAATTTCATGTTTCTGCATTGTCTTTCGGTATTTTCCTCAGCTTGCTCTATATCTGTCTTCTGCTCTCCTCTGCTATCCTTTCCCTCCATTTCTCTGGGAGACTACGCAAAATGACTTTCGTGAAGATCCGGATGTAACAGCTTGTAACAGTAGACGACACACAATGACCTATATAAGTTGACGTGTCGTTAACTCTTCCAAAACAGATACTTGTACAAACAGTGTAGATCCTGATGAGATGGCTCGTTACGAGCCATCTAATCAGGATCTACACTGTTTGCCATTCTGGTCTGGATTTCAGACTGAAACCTCTATTTGAATGAGTGGGCAGGCCCAAATACATGGCTAGAAGAGTCCACCTTCAGAAACTCGGGAATAAATGGGATAAACAAGAACACGTTTACTTTTCGTTTGTAGTTACATGGGAAACATCCCCGGATCCGTCAATGACTTCCCTCCCATCAACAACACTACCACCGGGAGTTATCGTTGTCAACCATATCAAGTATATACAAGTTCAAGACTACTGTGACCTTGCACGTGATCGTATGTGCCCCAGCACGTGCGACCATCTACCGTCAGTGATGCAGAACGGAACTGCATGTACACAGTGCGATTGCAAAGGTGAGCCAACATGTATACTTATTCGTTCACTGGTGCCCAAAAGTGGGGAAATTATCTGGTATACGGACACCCCAACTCCTTATAGGGGGTGTGGGGGGGGGGGGGAGCGGGGCGGGGCGGCCGGGTAACTTCCTATATATCGCATAGTACGGATGTGCGTGCCGAATGTCCCCCTTTTTTAGCGCTGCCAGATATATGATTAGCTCTCTTTTTTCAACAAAATGTATATAACTGACCCGATTTTTCTTGATTGGTATATGAAAGGTTTCACTTTTCTGACATCCCGGTATATGCACATATTCTTCGCTGAGATTTTTCGAAGCTACTTCTCTTGGTATTCAATGAAATAACTGCGATATTTATCATGGGTACACACAATGAAAGGGCAGTATATGAATGGGTCATCATCTCAGACGATTTAGTACATGAATGGGTCCGTTTTTTCAAAGACCAGAATAGGGTAGGTTTCGAAATACTGGCTCGCACACCCGTACCAAAATTATCCCCAAATTATCCCCCCCCCCACACACACCCTCCCCACCCAACCCCTGCCCCCACGAGCTCCGTACCATTTGGACGAGTCCATTTTAGGTCCTGTGGTTGTATCTGACGCCGTATAACAATGTTTACTATTTATAAATAGCAAACTTTATAGTTTTTGTTATACGGCGTCTGTTCTGGGTCTTCACTGTTCAGGTGCGTCTCTATTGTACCAGTGGATCACTGGAGGGATTGTGAGTTTTCCTTCCTTCAGTTAATTTATAAGTCTTTCCAGAATTCTTAACACAGTTAATGCGTGACCGGAGTATTCCACTATTGCTGAGGTAGAATGCTCATTGAATTATCCTGAAAACCGTTTTGTTAAGGCTGACCGCTCATTGACCAGTGTAATAACTTCTCTCATTCCAAAGAAGCAATATTAACATGCAATACCTGTATAAATCTCCCCTCAACGACTTAATAAGGTCTAAAAGCCAGATTAGTTTAGATTGTGGAGCGTTAACGTCGCTTATTGTCCCCCGCCTTTTCGAAGAAAAGCGGAGGGACACTGTTTTTGGCTTTCCGTGGTGCGTGGCGCGTGGTGCGTGGCGCGTGATGCGTGGCGCGAGGTGCGTGATGCGTGGTTCCGAATTTTTAGTAGGTATCTTGTCCCCTTAATTCCTCCCACAGTTTTTGTCCGATTTTTTTGAAACTTTACAGCTGCTTTAAGGATGGTCTGAAGATATGCATGTGTGTTTTTCAGAATCCTGAAATTATTTTTTTATTACTTTTTACACATTTTGAACTTAAGACATTTCTTGAGTTCTAATATTACAGAAGTGTATAAGGAGTAGGTACCTTGTCCCCTTACCTCCTCCCACAGTTTTTGGCCGATCCTTTTGAAACTTTACATGGGCTTTTCGAATGGCCTGAAGATATGCATGTGGATTTTTCAGAATCCTGAAATAATTTTATATTACTTTTTCTGCATTTTTAACTTAGACATTTTTTGAGTTCTAATATTACAGAAGTGTATAGGGAGTAGGTACCTTGTCCCCTTAACTCTCCCCACAGATTTTGACCGATCCTTTTGAACCTTTACATGGGCTTTTAGGATGGCCAGAAGATATGCATGTATTTTTTTTTTCAGGATCCTGAAATAAATTTTTATTACTTTTTCCGCATTTTTAACTTAGACATTTTTTGAGTTCTAATACTACAGAAGCGTAGATGGAATAGGTACCTTGTCCCCGTAACTCCTATCACAGTTTTAAACCGATCTTTTTGAAACTTTACAGGTGCTTTAAGGATGGTCTGAAAATTTGCATGAGTTTTTTTCAGAATCCTGATATTTTTTTTATTACTTTTTACACATTTTGAACTTAGACATTTTTTTTAGTTCTAATATTACAGAAGTGTATAGGGAGTAGGTACCTTGTCCCCTTAACTCCTCCCACAGGTTTTGGCCGATCCTTTTGAAACTTTACATGGGCTTCTAGGATGGCCTGAAGATATGCATGTGGATTTTTCAGAATCCTGAAATAATATTTTATTACTTTTTCTGCATTTTTAACTTAGACATTTTTTTAGTTCTAATGCTACAGAAGCGTATAGGGAGTAGGTACCTTGTCCCCGTAACTCCTACCACAGTTTTATGCCGATCCTTTTGAAATTTTACAGGTGCTTTAAGGATGGTCTAAAGATATGCATGTGGTTTTTTGCAGAATCCTGAATTTTTTTTATCACTGGTTTTCTGCTTCAATACTTAGGTAAGTGATACAGGACCATTGGTCCTCTGGTTAACTTACTCATTTTTAACACCTCAAATAAAAATAAGGCGGGGGACATAAATTCCCTATGGAATTTGCTTGTTTATATTTCATCGTATAATTGTTCTGAAATGACTGAAATACTGATGATATGACGACAACACACCAAATATTAAACATCAATTTCCTAAACTATTCAACAATAATTTCAAGAATAATTTCTGTCCATAAATGATTTTGACAGGATTCAATATGTTATAATTTTCACACCTTTAGTTAGAAACTACATTTCGAAAACACGCCTATTCAAATATACTGAATATTTTAACATCAGAAAATGAAAATTTTTCAGATAAAAAATTCTGATAGTTTTCATATTTCTGCTCAAAACATAGATTGTGGGTACCCGGTAGAACCGCCTCGACGAGGCGGTTCTAACGAGTACCCACAATCTATGTGTTTGAGCAGAAATAAGAAAAATAATGTCTACCCCTGTAAACCCCAGTTTTCCTATATAAAAGTGGGGTTTATGGGGATCAAAATTATATGCATTATTAATCCGTTTTGAACATTGTCAATGCCAGCTGTTAAAGTTCATATAGAACTGACACCCCTTATTTAGTGAATAGACTTGTGCCACCACTTAACTGGAAAATGTCAATAGTCTTTAAAAAACGGGAAAGACCTACACACTGTGTGGCCAGTTAGTCAATCAGTCAGTTAGTCCGTCTATACACTGTGTTGCCAGTTAGTCAGTCAGACAGTTAGTCCGTCTATACACTGTGTTGCAAGTTAGTCAAGTCAGTCAGTTAGTCCGTCTATACACTGTGTTGCCGGTTAGTCAAATCAGTCAGTTAGTCCATCTATACACTGTGTTGCCGGTTAGTCAGTCAGTCAGTTCGTCCGTCTATACAATGTGTTGCCAGTTAGTCAGTCAGTCAGTTATTCCGTGTATACACTGTGTTGCCAGTTAGTCAGTCAGTCTGTAAGTCCGTCTATACACTGTGTTGCCAGTTAGTCAGTCAGTCAGTTAGTCCGTGTATACACTGTGTTGCCAGTTAGTCAGTCAGTCTGTTAGTCCGTCTATACACTGTGTTGCCAGTTAGTCAGTCAGTCAGTTAGTCCGTCTATACATTGTGTTGCCAGTTAGTCAGTCAGTTAGTCCGTCTATACACTGTGTTGCCAGTTAGTCAGTCAGTTAGTCCGTCTATACACTGTGTTGCCGGTTAGTCAGTCAGTCAGTTAGTCCGTCTATACAATGTGTTGCCAGTTAGTCAGTCAGTCGGTTAGTCCGTGTATACACTGTTGCCAGTTAGTCAGTCAGTCGGTTAGTCCGTGTATACACTGTGTTGCCAGTTAGTCAGTCAGTCTGTTAGTCCGTCTATACACTGTGTTGCCAGTTAGTCAGTCAGTCAGTTAGTCCGTCTATACACTGTGTTGCCAATTAGTCAGTCAATCAGTTAGTCCGTCTATACACTGTGTTGCCAGTTAGTCAGTCAATCAGTTAGTCAGTCTATACAATGTGTTGCCAGTTAGTCAGTCAGTCAGTTAGTCCGTCTATACACTGTGTTGCCAGTTAGTCAGTCAGTCAGTTAGTCCGTCTATACACTGTGTTGCCAGTTAGTCAGTCAGTCAGTTAGTCCGTCTATACATTGTGTTGCCAGTTAGTCAGTCAGTTAGTCCGTCTATACACTGTGTTGCCAGTTAGTCAGTCAGTTAGTCCGTCTATACACTGTGTTGCCGGTTAGTCAGTCAGTCAATTAGTCCGTCTATACAATGTGTTGCCAGTTAGTCAGTCAGTCGGTTAGTCCGTGTATACACTGTGTTGCCAGTTAGTCAGTCAGTCTGTTAGTCCATCTATACACTGTGTTGCCAGTTATTCAGTCAGTTAGTCCGTCTATACAATGTGTTGCCAGTTCGTCAGTCAGTCAGTCCGTGTATACACTATGTTGCCAGTTAGTCAGTCAGTCAGTTAGTCCGTCTATACAATGTGTTGCCAGTTAGTCAGTCAGTCAGTCCGTGTATACCCTGTGTTGCCAGTTAGTCAGTCAGTCAGTTAGTCCGTCTATACACTGTGTTGCCAATTAGTCAGTCAATCAGTTAGTCCGTCTATACACTGTGTTGCCAGTTAGTCAGTCAATCAGTTAGTCCGTCTATACAATGTGTTGCCAGTTAGTCAGTCAGTCAGTTAGTCCGTCTATACATTGTGTTACCAGTTAGTCAGTCAGTCAGTTAGTCCGTCTATACACTGTGTTGCCAGTTAGTCAGTCAGTCAGTTAGTCCGTCTATACACTGTGTTACCAGTTAGTCAGTCAGTCAGTTAGTCCGTCTATACACTGTGTTGCCAGTTAGTCAGTCAATCAGTTAGTCCGTCTATACACTGTGTTGCCAATTAGTCAGTCAGTCAGTTAGTCCGTCTATACACTGTGTTGCCAGTTAGTCAGTCAGTCAGTTATTCCGTGTATACACTGTGTTGCCAGTTAGTCAGTCAGTCAGTTAGTCCGTCTATACACTGTGTTGCCAGTTAGTCAGTCAATCAGTTAGTCCGTCTATACACTGTGTTGCCAGTTAGTCAGTCAGTCAGTTAGTCCGTCTATACACTGTGTTGCCAGTTAGTCAGTCAGTCAGTCAGTTAGTCCGTCTATACACTGTGTTGCCAGTTAGTCAGTCAGTCAGTTAGTCCGTCTATACATTGTGTTGCCAATTAGTCAGTCAGTCAGTTAGTCCGTCTATACACTGTGTTGCCAGTTAGTCAGTCAGTCAGTTAGTCCGTCTATACACTGTGTTGCCAATTAGTCAGTCAATCAGTTAGTCCGTCTATACACTGTGTTGCCAGTTAGTCAGTCAGTTGGTCCGTCTATACACTGTGTTGCCAGTTAGTCAGTCAGTCAGTTAGTCCGTCTATACACTGTGTTGCCAGTTAGTCAGTCAATCAGTTAGTCCGTGTTTACACTGTGTTGCCAGTTAGTCAGTCAGTCAGTTAGCGACTATACATTGTGTTGCCAGTTAGTCAGTCAGTCAGTTAGTCCGTATATCCTTAGTACTGTTTGTATTTTGAGATGTCTTCAACAAAGACGGAGATCAAAAGTATGTTTTAAACATCAAAGTTGAAATATTTTTTTTTCTTTTGACAGGGGTTGGTGTACCGCTAGGAAAGTAGATGGCCTTGTGTACAGACACCTATGAATGTTTGTATAAAGAGTATAAAATTGTGCCAAAATTACACAAGGGGATCAGTATCAATATCTATTTCTCTCTTCATCAAATTAAAGACATACAGTTGAGTTATATACATACAAAGGGAACGGAAGCTTTAAGCTTATAGAAAGCATTTGAGCCAGTACATTACAAAAAGAGTGCTTATCACATAGGCGACCAGCAAAGACTCAGGAGAGCCTGCGCATAAGCGCAGTCTTGTTAGAGCCTTTGCTATTCGAGGGCTTGTTGGGACCTTGAAGATGTTTCAGACACAAAAAGCATGTCTGTAGTCCAAATATGGGACTGCACATGCGCATTCGATGAACCACAAAATGGGAAACAATAAGGTCTCTTTTTTTGTGTGCCGACCCAAATGTATTTTTGTTCTTTTGCAAGGAGTTGGTTAGACTGGCTCCAGTCTCTAGTGAAAAATATTTTTTCGTATAATCTCTTTAATAATCCACTAAAATAAACCCAAAGTAATATCATGACTATAAAGGCTGGTCACTAGAGTGACCAGCTTTTATAGTCATGATAGTTTTTTGGTTTCATTTTAGTGGATTATCAAACAGGATTATGAGAAAAATATTTAGTCACTGGAGACTGGAGCCAGTCTAGGAGTTGGTGTGCCACTAGGAAAGTAGATGGTCTTGTGTACAGACACCAATAACTGTTTGTATATAGAGTGTAAAATAGTGCTAAAACTTCACAATGTGATAACTAAAGAAACATTTTTTTTTCTAAACGGTATTCGACTTGCAATAAGGCGATCGACGTACAGAAAAAAGTACAACATGAACAACTACAGTCGAACCTCGTTATCTCGAACTCGCTTATTCCGAATTACCGCTTATCTCGAAGTGAAAATCGGGTCCCTGTTTTAACATGAAACTATGACAATAGGTAACAAAATAATGTGGAAAAGAGGAGAAATTGCTCCTAATTTCTCCTCTTTTCCACAATATTTTCAGTACATCTCTAGTCTCAGGAGTCAAATTACATAAATAATTATTCATTTGTGAAATGTGGTTGTTTGATTTATCCTTTTTCCTCAATTCTGCAAATCTGATATGTCGGGATACGGATATCTCGAAGTATTTCAGATAGTCCCTTGGACTTCGAGATAACGATAGTCGACTGTATTTCGTTTTAAATTGTAATGACAAATAAGTTTATTAATTGAGGAAAGTTGTGGAAACAGAATGCTTGAAGTAAAATGCAATCTTCAGACTCCTGTAAACGACCTATAATGTTCGTAGATCCTGACAAACTGCACTTCCGTACAGGCTAGTTTGGGCATTTGCCTATCGCTGTAATCATTCTACAAAAATGAATAGATTTTGAAAGGAATGACCCTTGAGAGTAATGAACACATTCACAAAATTGAAAACGGCAGGAGTGTCTCATCCTTGGCTATGTTTTCGTGTTGAGATTCCGCAATACTTCTTCCAATGTCTCCATGAAGCCATATGTTGTGGGTACTCATTAGAAGCGCCTCGCCCAGACGCTTCTAATGAGTACTCACAACATATGTTTTTAAGAAGACATTGTTAAAAGTATTTCAGAATCATCAGCAATTAAAGGAGGGAAACCTAAGCCATACAAAACAGTGAAAAGGCGATAGATTTTTGCTACAACGGCCTGCTCCAATCGATGTTGCTGTTATTTTCCCTTTCGTTGTTCTGACAAAAACAGGATAGACTCAGAGTACGCATCAAGAAACTGGGCATTTATATTGGCAAACGATGCATAAGGGTATTGCCATTGTTGGGAACACTCGCGTACAATTACTTATAAGGTTATCAAAATATTATGCTGGAGTGTTCTCAACGGTAACTATACGGTAGTTCATCAAATCTGCAAATATACTAATTACATTACCTTCAACCTTGGTACATACTCTGACTTAATTAGCTTGTTCTATTTTTTCATCAAAACAACGAAAATAATAATAAGATAATAAGAACAACCAACCGACTTCAACAGGCTCTTTTCGCAAAAAAAAAAAAAAAAAAAAAAAAAAAAAAAAAAAAAAAAATAAAAAAAATAAAATAAAATAAAGAAATCTACAGTCTTTTTCAGTGTTTAGTATGATGTAGGTTTCCACCATTTGACAAAGTGGTCCTACTAAACAATCCCTAGTGAATACCTAATTATTTCATTGAATATCATACTTTATCCTATGACGCCGCTGTTAATCAGTGGATAACGTTATATCATCAAAATCGTATGAACACACGTTAGATAACACTTTGGCGGAAACAAGTAACGTCATGACGACGTCCATGTCAAAAATGCATTTTCTGTGGACCAATGGTCAACTTTAAAGGCTATTAATGAATCCAATTTAGAAAAGTCGTATGATAAACAGAATCTTAAACTCGTGGTCATTTCATATGAAATTTATGAAACTCGCCGAAGGTTCATTTCATAAACATACGAAATGACCACTAACGTAAGATCCTCTATTTCCCTAAGTATTCGGACAGAAAGACCTTACCGTAAGGACCAAGATCAACCGCTGCAGAGTGTGGCGTCGGATCAGGTTCTTCACCAGCAGCATTTTGACACATTAAGGATAAACAGATTCTAAAGAAATGACCTTTGAGGGCAATGAATGCATAGACGGAAACGAAACTACATTTCGAAAACACGCCTATTCAAATATAGTGAATATTTTAACGTCAGAAAATGAAAATTTTTCAGATAAAAAATTCTGATAGTTTTCATATTTCTGCTCAAAACATAGATTGTGGGTACCTGGTAGAACCGCCTCGACGAGGCGGTTCTAACGAGTACCCACAATCTATGTGTTTGAGCAGAAATAAGAAAAATAATGTCTATCCTGTTAAAGTGTCGAAGTATTAAGGGTAAGTACTTCAATTTGTGTTTTGGATTACAGTAATTCCAACAAGGAACATTGTTGGCCTCTGGTGATTGTTATGTGATCAAATATATATTGTAAACAAACTATTTTTATTATTATTTTTTGGACAAGGGGAGACGACTCTATAGTTTTTAGTTTGAGCTATTGTTGCATGTAAAATAGTTTGATTTCGTTACTACGTTTGTAAAAATAAATTAACGATGAATTTTAAATCCTGTTTCCAGGAGAAAAGAATATTTCGGAAAATTATGTGCGGCTTTAGATTTCGCAAATATTTACATTGAGCGTGTTGCGTAAACATTACGAAAACATGCCTATTCAAATTTACTAAATTTTTGCCTCCAAAAAATGAAAATTTTCAGATGAAAAATTCTGATAATTTTCATATTTCTGCTCAAAACATAGATTGTGGGTACTCGTTTGAACCGCCTCGCCGAGGCGGTTCTAACGAGTACCCACAATCCATGTTTTTGAGCAGAAATAAGAAAAATAATGTATACCCCTGTAAACCCCAGTTTTACTATAAAAAAAGTGGGGTTTAAGGGGGGTCAAAATTATATAGGCATGTTTTCGTGACGGCGCTTTTTTTGGCTCGAGAAACACCGATATAATTAGATTTCTCTGCAAGTAAAAAAAACACACACACAAAAAAAAAAAAAAAAAAAAAAAAAAAAAAAAAAAAACAACAACAACAGATATTCAGTGATAAACTATGCTTTATTTTCCATCTATACCACTGGTGGTATAGTTGAAATGGTAACTCACACGCACATGTACGAGTGTACATGCACGTGCACACACACGCGCAGGCACGTACACACGCACATACACACACAAAGAGGCGATTTTCCGTGAAGTTGCTATGGACAAATATATATGCAGCTACCCAGGAAAGGACAACCCAGAAGAAGCGCATGTATTCCGAACAAACTGAATATCAGATTTAACCCATTGTGTGGGACTCTTCCACCTGAACTCTTTGGATCAGTCCATATCTAGTTTAAGGGTGTCTAGTCAATTTTTTTGTTATAACCAACTATTTTATTAAAATGCCGGTAATTAATGCAAACAGTGATGACCCTGATCAGACGCCGCGTTCAGCGGCGTCTGATCTGGGTCTACACTGTTTGCCAATGTCCCATTTATGGGACGCTTAGCACAAATGGGTTAACCCATTTTTGACGAGTGGATTCTTCTACCATATCTCTTTCGACACGTTCATTTTAATATTAGGAGTGTCTGGTTAGTTTGTTGTTACCCTGGTTCATGGAAGTTCCTTTCCTAAATACAAACAGTGTAGACCCTGTTCGGACGCCGCGTTTTGCAACGTCTGATCTGGATCTACACTGTTTGCTAACGTCACTTTTATAGGATGCCACGCACAAATAGGTAAATTTCTAATATCAACCCATAAATGTCTCGCGCCCAGTATTAGAGCCATTTGCACGCAGTATTTACCCAGATCAGACACCGTGTAACAGGATCTACACTGTTTACCATCACGTTAGCAATATATAGTGACAGAACCAACTGAAGCAATTTCCATGTATCCCCAACGACCTTGTTAAGACGGAGTATTTGGCAATTATTCTAGACTAATTGTCAAGGTATGAAAAGGCAGAACTTAATCAAGCAGTCACTTTAGATTCTATCAATGTTGGATCATTGCTGGAAAAACATGGTCAACGTTGCTAAAATTTTTCCAGCTGTGTACTTTGTAAAACTATGAATTGCGTTCCTGATACATGTAACTCCACAACATAGCAATACCAAGCGGGTACACGACGTTTATACAACGTCGCATCAATGCCTATGCAACGTCATGACGTTGCATGGATGCTAATGTGTGATTGTTTTAACATTGTGTGCCCACTGGTTAGACTGTCAAATTATGCTCTTAGCACACGGTCAAACACAAAGTTCACCGTAAAATTTTCACTGCTGTGGTTAAAATTCTGTCCTGTTTTCATGCGTATGAAGCTGTTCGGGTATTTGTATCGACTGCAAAGATGATTTGGAATCGTCTCTGGTTAAGTGCACGGTCGGCCTGAAAAGTAATAGAATCAATGATGTCAGTCTTTGAAGTAAACTACATGCACAACAATACTTGCAGTGACAGCGAAAATAGATATACAGAAACTAGTTTTCTAACATGGCGTTAACGTTTTTCTCATTACGCTTTATAGAAACGTCATCATGATCAAACTACAATAATTCACATCGTCAACATAGTGCGTGCAAAAGAGCGTGTTTGATGAGGTCGCATGTAAACATTTACTTCTGTCGACGTCCGCTGCAAAATAGTTCTTTGGAAAACATTGCAACGACTTCGGATTTTCCTTTATGTATCATGTTAGAATCGAAATAATTTACTCTGCTGTGACTTATCGACGAATAACGATTGGTGTTGGAGGGCAGATTGCGAAGTATTAATTCACGACGGAGAAAATGCGAATATTAATTCACTCCGGCTTCGCCCGTCGTGAATTAATTCTTCGTAATCTGCCCTCCAACATGGCTTATTCGACGATAATTCACAGCAGAGAAAAAGTATGTCTTAAACAGCACAGTGTTTACGGTAAATATTCGGATAGATGAACCTGACAAAACAGTGGAGATTCTGACTGTTTCTAAGGCAGGCTACGGCTAAAGGCTGCTTTCTGAAGTGCAAACATGTTTTCACTGGAACCCTGCTCCCATATGCGGTCGCCATTAAGTACAGAAATACAGGACAAAATGTCTGTAATCAAACGTCCGTGATCTTTTTGCAAAACGCAGTCAAAATAGTAAACGTTCCATTTTAAGGGTATAGCAGGGGTTCGTTTTGTTAAAGGCTCCATATTCCTCAAAAATAGACATTTTTTTTTTATCTAAGAAAGGTTTATTAAATTGATATATAGTATTAATACGATCATAAAATGTGGCATCTGACAGCCAGTAAAATTTCAGTCAGCCTCTTGTTTTTTGAACTAGATCAAAAATGAAATGATTTTTTATCGTATCTCTGAATTAATGTTGACAATATTGATTCAGAGATACGATAAAAAATCATTTCGTTTCAAGAACGATAGACTTTCAAGAACGATAGAAATTTTACAGGCTGTCGAGTGCCACATTTTATGATTGTATCAATACCAGATATCAATTTATTAAAAGACAAAAAGGATTGCCTTTGGAAACAAAGAACACACAAAATCACGAAAATAGGAGAATCGGTTTGATTGAGTCTCTTCTTATGCAACACTGTAGTTTGCGAGGCTGCATACGCCCCCTAGCGCCGGCTTAAGCGGTATTCGATTTTCAAAATAACCAGGATAAGCTCAAAGATCCCAAAGGAAATAAAATATAACCTGCACCATTGAACCTTTCTTGGAGAATAAAGTCTATTTTGAGGAATATGGTGGTTTTAGGCAAATTGTTACTACAACTATTGAGCCACAATGTGTGAAAATGAAATACGGACTTATGCGCAGTAATATAAGGGTTTTCGCGGGCCAGTGATCCAGATTTCCCCGTGCGGACGGCTAAGGCTCTGACATGAACACTGCCTCGTACGAATATAGAAATGTTTCTACTGAACTTTCCACCTAAATTAAGCGACGCAGAATTATAAAATTTAGCGTTGCTATTTCATTACGAAAACACACTTATTCAAATATATTGAGAATTTTTCCTCAAAAAAAATGAAAACTTTGAGATGAAACATTCTGCTCAAATACGATGCGGTTCTAAAGCGTACCCACAATCTGTGTTTTTTAGCAGAAATAAGAAATTTAATGTTACCACTGTACACTGTACTGTACTGTATAAAAGTGGGGTTTAAGGAGGGTCAAAACTATATAGGCGTGTTTTCGTGATGGATCTATCTGTCGGGCAATAGACAAGACCATCTAATGAAATAATGTTATAGTTGATTTGTCTTTCGTTGCTGTAGCAGTTCTAATAAGTACCCACAACATTTATGTTTCTTTGTTTTGAACAAATAACAAATTATTTTCTGTGTATATCTTTTATTTGGCAATATGAAAGTTTTACCTTTGACTGCCTCTAGGGTGCTCACTCAGTTGTTCTTCTGCTTGAAATACGTGGTTTACAAACATGTTGCTATTGGTGACGGTGGCTATAACGTTCCCAGGTTCTGAATGCATATGGCCGTTGGTACTTGAGGACATTGGTTTGCCATTCAGGGTGGGATATTGTGGAGGCGATACTGTGTGATAACGTTTGTTGACTCGGTGATACGTCATAGATGCGTCACTCTCAATACTACGATTAAGCTGGTCGGATGACCTGAAATAATAATAAAATTATCAGTGAAAAAAGAAAAACAACTGGAGACACACGTAAAGCAATCATTGTAAGTTACAGCAACAACAATCGGGTTCGTGACATGAATTTTGGAGCAGAGGCTAATACAAAATGAGTGATAGGTTGACATAAACCTAGGATCAGAGGCTAATACAAAGAGAGTGATTGGTTGACATAAACTTTGGAGCAGAGGATAATACAAAGAGTGTGATTGGTTGACATAAACTTTGGAGCAGAGGCTAATACAAAGAGAGTGATAGGCTGACATAAACTTAGGAGCAGAGGCTAATACAAAGAGAGTGATTGGTTGATATAAACTTTGGAGCAGAGGATAATACAATGAGAGTGATTGGTTGACATAAACTTTGGAGCAGAGGCTAATACAAAGAGAGTGATTGGTTGATATAAACTTAGGAGCAGAGGCTAATACAAAGAAAGTGATTGGTTGACATAAACTTTGGAGCAGAGGCTAATACAAAGAGAGTGATTGGTTGACATAAACTTTGGAGCAGGGACTAATACAAAGAGAGTGATTGGCTGATATAAACTTAGGAGCAGAGGCTAATACAAAGAGAGTGATTGGTTGACATAAACTTTGGAGCAGAGGCTAATACAAAGCAAGTGATTGGTTGACATAAACTTTGGAGCAGAGGCTAATACAAAGAGAGTAATTGGTTGATATAAACTTAGGAGCAGAGGCTAATACAAAGAGAGTGATTGGTTGATATAAACTTTGGAGCAGAGGATAATACAAAGAAAGTGATTGGTTTGTATAACCTTTGGAGCAGAGGCTAATATAAAGAGAGTGATTGAGCAGAGGCTAATACAAAGAGAGTGATTGGTTGATATAAACTTTGGAGCAGAGGCTAATACAAAGAGAGTGATTGGTTGATATAAACTTTGGAGCAGAGGCTAATACAAAGAGAGTGATTGGTTGACATAAACTTTGGAGCAGAGGCTTATACAAAGAGAGTGATTGGTTGACATAAACTTTGGATCAGAGGCTAATACAAAGAGAGTGATTGGTTGATATAACCTTTGGAGCAGAGGCTGATACAAAGAGAGTGATTGGTTGACATAAACTTTGGAGCAGAGGCTAATACAAAGCAAGTGATTGGTTGACATAAACTTTGGAGCAGAGGCTAACACAAAGAGAGTGATTGGTTGACATAAACTTTGGAGCAGAGGCTAATACAAAGCAAGTGATTGGTTGACATAAACTTTGGAGCAGAGGCTAATACAAAGAGAGTGATTGGTTGATATAAACTTTGGAGCAGAGGCTAATACAAAGAGAGTGATTGGTTGATATAAACTTTGGAGCAGAGGCTAATACAAAGAAAGTGATTGGTTTGTATAACCTTTGGAGCAGAGGCTAATATAAAGAGAGTGATTGAGCAGAGGCTAATACAAAGAGAGTGATTGGTTGATATAAACTTTGGAGCAGAGGCTAATACAAAGAGAGTGATTGGTTGATATAAACTTTGGAGCAGAGGCTAATACAAAGAGAGTGATTGGTTGACATAAACTTTGGAGCAGAGGCTTATACAAAGCGAGTGATTGGTTGACATAAACTTTGGATCAGAGGCTAATACAAAGAGAGTGATTGGTTGATATAACCTTTGGAGCAGAGGCTGATACAAAGAGAGTGATTGGTTGACATTAACTTTGGAGTAGAGCCTTATACAAAGCGATTGATTGGTTGACATAAACTTTGGATCAGAGGCTAATACAAAGAGAGTGGTTGGTTGATAGTTTGATTCTTTATCTACAACACGTAGGCTGGAGCGTTTGTAAAACCAAATGTAAGCCATAATTAATTCTACTAGTGACAATTCCAAGGCAATATTTATGTTAAATTCCTCTTCGTGTGTTCCTTCCGGTTTCGTTTTGTGATGCCATTTTGTGTCATTCAACCCTTCTCCAGTAGCTTTGCATGGGATTAAATGACACATATTAAGAGTAGATGTTCTAATATAAATATGCAAGTTACATTGACTTTACCTTGCAAGGAATAAAGGGCGTCGCTTTAAGAAGAGCAGATGTGCTAATATATGTACATGAGGTATATTGTCTAATCTTACGGAGAATGAAGGGCAAAACATTCAAAAATAGGGATCCGTCAGACGTACAAAACAAACTGCATCGCAGTTCGGGGTGTCGTTTTATGGCCTTCAAACAAGCACTTAACGATAACTATCTCAAAACATGTCGAAGTAGAAATTCTTTGGAAGTACAGAACAATCCAAAACACAACATAATAGTCTCGGTTTGAATGAGTCTATTCATGAGGAATAATGAAAACACTACATGGAAATAATAATACTACATGGAAAAAAAGGGGTGACATTTTTTGGCCTCAATACACGCGTCTAGCGTCAGCGGCCGCGATCACAAAACATTCGTAAGCAAGAGTAGATATGCTAATGTAAATGTAGATTAAATACCTTAAAGGACATCTTTGGAAGTAAAGTAGGTGTGCTAATATAAACACCCCTTGTAGAGAATAAAGGGCATCTCATGAAGCAAAATTAAGCCAATTGGTGAGGAACTACTGACTTTACTTGCAGGGAAAAAAGGCCATCACTTGAGAGTCGATGTACTAATGCAAATATATGTACGCTGACTTACATTGCATGGAATAAAAGGACATATATTAAAGGAAAATAAAAAACAAAACAAAAAAAAAAAAAAAAAAAAAACGATGTATATAGAAAGGAAGGAAATGATCACGATACAATTACCTAACACTTTCCATGCCAAGACACCAAAGGGAAAACAGGACGCACTTTTATTATAAATGTATATGTTCATATATACTGAAATTGTAATTTACACTGGCTTGCCTTGCACATAGTATAGGACAACTATTGAAGTAGAATAGATGTGCTTAATATGTAATTTACACTTCCTTACTTTGTAGGGAATAAAGGACAACTACTGAAGTAGAATAGATGTGCTGAATACGTAATTTACACTTACTTACTTTGCAGGGAATAAAGGACAACTACTGAAATATAGTAGATGTACTGAATATGTAATTTACACTGACTTACCTTGCAGGCCGGCCTCGGTGGCTCGGTTGGATGCGCCGTCCGACTGGAAGCCAGGAGGTCGCTGGTTCAACCCCCGCCGAGGTCTCCAACATTCTTTCGTGGAGATTGATCATGAAGTATTTTCTACGGTCATTCTCTCCCTTCGCTGATTCAAGAAGGGCAGTTGTCTGTTTCTGGCGAAAGAATGTGCACAATACTGTTTAACCGCTTAGAGGACTAAGCCTGCCCAGTAAACGTGTGGTTAGGTAAACTGACCGCGCTCGACATGACCCCACTGGGTTGACTGGGCCGTAAAACCTCAACACAAACAAACAAACTTACCTTGCAGGGAATAAAGTACAACTCTTGAAATAGAGTAGATGTACTAATGTAAATGTGCCGTTTAGATTGACTTACCTAGCAGGAAATAAAGGGCAACTTTTGAAGTAGAGTAGATGTGCTAGTATAAATGTGAAGGTGACGATTATAAGTGCACCACATCCAGCCATTATACTGATGAGGATCATGGTGGATTCAGGAACATCGAACATACTTGAGGCTAGAAAAATAAAATACAGAGCTATGTTCAGCACAATGAGCGCTCACTCGTAAGCTCGAATGGCTGACAGTTGTGATGCCGAACGCCAGTGGGCGCTCGGCAAATACACTGACACACCTTACAGATCTTACATTATTCTAAGCGTAAATATCACATAAATGCATCTTTCGGGCATTTCATTTTAAATAAAATGCTAGAATAAAAATCTATTTCAAAGAAAGTTAAAATAAAGTGGCTGCGTCCCTTTAACAAGTCAATCAGATACGTCGCCTTAATAAAAAAAAAACAAAAAAACAAAAAAAACAACAAAAAAAACAATAACAACAAAAAAAACAACAACAAAAAAACAAGGTGATACATCTCTCAGCATGTCAGAGTTTTTTTTATCCGAAAATTTTCAGTTTTTGGTTGTGAAATTCTCAATATATTTGAATAGGCGTGTTTTCGTAATGATAAGGTATCTTCATTATATTTTTGCATTCCGAGAATGTTTTATCTGGTTTATCAGTCCTCGCCACCTTACCTGAGCACGTGGGTAACGTGACATCATCCCAGACTCCGCCCTTTAAACACGTGAGCATAGTTGGTCCTACCACGTGATGTCCAGGAGGACAAATGATATGGATATACGGTCCTACATCGCTGTGACTTATGAGGATTTTACTTTCTATACCGTCCAGGTTCCACAATTCCTCTATCATCGGGCATTCTGAAGAAAAAAAAAGGGTAAAAACGCGTGTAAAATAGTAGGACAAACAACGGGAGCATACTAGTACATGTGGAATACAGTCAAACCTCTTTATACCAAGCTCGCTACAACGACAAATTCATTATATTGTTAATTTGACTGGCACGAAACTTTCGTTCAAGAGTTACAGTTATTCTGAAATTATTGAAAATTAAATCAAATTATTTAATACTTCAAGCAACTTATGTTTTTCATATTTGTTAAAATCGCCTCAATGAGGCGATTCTAACAAATATCCAAAAACATACCTTCCATGAGAAAAATAAAAATAAATCAAGGTTTTTCTTGCATATTGTTCTACTGATTAAGGATTCTTTGCAACAACAAATTGATATAATGACACAATCCTTGGGAACAAATGCCGTCTTTGTAATGAGGATTCACTGTATTAAAATCGGATGCTAAATGAGTCGCAACTTGAGAAATCATACATTCTGACATGTGCACCCAGTGACGACTCAATATCACCCTGCGCGATTCGCGCAGTCTGATCAGTGTCTTCATTGTCCGCATGAAGAAACTTTGCGTCCTTAGCTATACAAAGTACGCGCAGTGAAGATTCTGATCAGACTGTGCGAATGCGTGAGCATAGTAGGTCCTATGTCAATAATAATAATAATAATAATAATAATAATAATTATTATTATTATTATTATTATTATTATTATTATTATTATTATTCACTAACCTGATATATTCGATGCTAGTCTTTGTTTAAACATGGTTAAATATATTAGAGCTATAATGGACTCGAGGAACTCTGCTTTTCTTTTATCAGTGCAATGTGGAAAGTTATCTTGTCTGTATTCTCATCTTTGTGGCGTGTATATCACTTTTATTTTCCGTATTCTGTCCTTTTAAGCCAATTCATCAATCTGAAAAAAAAGAAATAAAATAGATAAATAGATGATTAAATAAACAAGGCATCGCAAGCGATACAAAGACCCCCTCGCACAAGACTACTTGGTGTGGGAAACACTCAACTGAGGAATGTCATGATATATAATAATTATGCGAATTAAATGTAAAGATCACGTAATACCTTGACATTAAGGTACAGTATTGTAAAAATTCAGATTTTCAGGTTTGGAGGGATAAGATCTCATATGATAGAAAATATTTCAGTCATGTCAACCTTGACCTTGAGCTCAGGACCCTGAAAGTCAAACTTGCTCGAGATATTATCATACCCACAAATGTGTGAAGATATATTATAATCCATTGATAAATGCAGGATGCAGGAAATAGAACGATGACAATGTTTTTTTTTTTATGTTTTTTTTTCTTCTAAAATTAGCCAAAGTGACCTTGACCTTGAGCCCAGTAACCTGGAAGGTGAAGTTACTCGAGATATTATAATACGCAACACTTGTGTGAAGATAAATTAAAATCCATTGATAAATCCAAGGGTGAGAACAATGACAAAGTTGTTTTCCGAAAATAGCCAATTTGAAAGCTATCTTGACTTTGAGTCCAGCTACCTGAAAGTTGAACTTGCTCGAGATATTATCACATCCGATATTTATATGAAGTTATATTGAAATTCACTGATAAATGTAGGCACTAGAGCTACGACAAAGTTTTTTTTTTTCTACAATGACCACAATTACCTTGACCTTAAGCCCATTAACCTGAAAGTTGAACTTGCTCGAGATATTTTAATACCCAACAATTGTGTGAAGATATATTAACATCCATTGATACATGCAGGGGTAGAGCAATGACAAAGTTTTTTTTCTCTAAAAATAGCCACAGTTACACTGACCTTGAGCCCAGCAACCTGAAAGTTGAACTTGCAGGAGATATTAGCGTACCCAACATTTGTGTGAAGTTATAGTTTTAAAATCTATTGATACATGTAGGCAACAGAGCAATGACATTTTTTTTTCAAAAAATAGCCACAACAACCTTGACTTTCATCCCAGCATCCTGAAAGTCGTACTTGCTTGAGATATCATCATACTGAATATTTGTGTAAAGTTATATCAAGATCCATCAATAAATGTAGGCACTAGAGCCATAACAAAGTTTTTTTTTTTCTAAAAATTGCCACAGTGACAGTGACCTTAAGCCCAGCACACTGTAAGGCGATCTTGCTTGAGATATTATCATACCCAACATTTGTGTGAAGTTATATTAAATCCGTTAGACAGATTTTGACATATATGTGTATAAGAATAGATTATAGTGGTTTCAACATCAATAAAAAAAAAAAAAAAAAAAAAAAAACTTTTGCTAAAACAATCCAATTGTTTTCCTCCTAAATTAATACATAAAAATACATAGTTTGAACATACCATAAATTATCCTAGGTCTTATTCATCGTACTTTTGTTACAAGAGGTCAGTTTCCATGTTGATCAGATAGCTTCCGGTGTCACATATGGGGGTCGTCTCATAATAATTACGAAAACACGCTTATTCGTATATATTGAAAATTTTACACCCTAAAAAGGAAATTTTCAGATAAAAAATTCTGATTTTTTTTCATGTTTCTGCTCTAAACATAGATTGTGGGTACTCGTTAGAACCGCCTCGGCGAGGCAGTTCTAACGAGTACCCATAATATATGCTTTTAGCAAAATAAGCAAAATAATGTATACCCCTGTAAACCCCAGTTTTACAATATAAAAGTTGGGATTAAAGGGGGTCAAAATTATATAGGCGTGTTTTCGTGATGACAGGAATTTTCATCAACATATATAAGGCAGTGATTGGTGGGATTTTCGGCCTAGTTAGCTAAGTTATTAGAACACCTGACTTACAAGCAGGAGGTCACGTGTACGAGATGCATCAGGCACATATTTTCTTCCATTGATTTACGTATAAATGGCGACAAGTTAAACTGGTGAGAGTGAGGACAGACTAGAAACTGATAGCATGTTCAGCTGATGCCTTGAAACTGACAGCATGATCTGTTGATGCTTGGTACTTGCAAGTTAGAGGTGATTGGCAGGCCTTTCGGCTCAGTTGGTAGAGCACCTGACTTGCAACCAGAGGACCAGGTGTACATGTCCTGCATCAGACATATTTTTACCGCCGTAATTTACTTTATACATGAGCCTAACATGTATATTCGTTTGTATGTTCACTCGCCTATATTTAAGGCAAATACCATCACTAATTCTACTTCAACTACCACTATCACCACGACCGCCACTACTACTACTACTACTACTACTACTACTACTACAATTTCTACTACTACTACTACTACTACTACAACTACTACTACAACCAATACATGAACTATTACTCTTACCTCTTATCCTACTACTAAAATTAGCCGGTCTCTGTGGCACAGCCGGATGCGCATCCGACTGGTGATCAGGAGGTCGCGGGTTCGATCCTCCCAAGCTCTGGTCTTCATTCCGCTGATTCAAGAATGACAATTGTCAGTTTCTGGCAAAAGAATGTTCACTGAACATTACCCACTTAGAGGATTAAGCCTGCTCTGAAAAAAAAACAACAAAAAAAAAAAAAAAAAAAAAAAAAAAATAATAAATAAATAAAAAAAAATAAAATAAAATAAAAATAAAAAAACGGACCGTGCTCTACATGACCTTAATGGGTTGACTGGGCCGTAAAACCTCAGTCCAAACTAATACTACTAAATTAAAACAGAGAAATCACGGCTGAAGTAAAAATAGTTGACAGCTAAACAATATTTTGACGCGTCCCCTTGAACCTGAGAGTTTTTACCTGAGGTCTTTCTCATACTTCCGCGTAATAATTAATAATCACTAATTGAGTAATTTGTCAATATTTCATGTATTTACTGATCAGTTTGAAATCATCTGAACCTCTCTATGCGGAAAGGGCTCTTCGCAGCAATAGCGAACAGTGACGTCAACAACTTTATGTTATATGTACCCTCATGTTCCCACATAATATATAGTAAAACCAGGCATATGTAGTTATATTGTTAGCCTGCGGATTTTCAGATTTGCTTACAGTTTTTAACTAGCTGTTTAATTTGAGATTACTGTTTTGCAACTTTTGTTTATTTATTTATTTATCTATCTATTTATTATTTATTATTTTTATTTAGGTATTAATTTACTGCATAAATATGTCGTAATATCCTAGCTCCAGATAAGAGGGCGTATCCACATAATATCTTTTTTTCTCTTATTTCTGCACAAAAACATAATTATGTTGTGGATACTCGTTAGAAGCGCTTCTAATGAGTACACAACATATGTTTCGTGCAGAAATGAGAAACATGTCAGTATTTGTTTGGTTAAAAAGGCGTCATATTTGGAGCTATATACTTAATAATCATTACGAGAACACGCCTATTCAAATATATAGAAAATTTCACCTCCAAAAACTGAAGAACTTAAAAAAAACTCTGATATTTTTCATATTTCTGCTCAAAACATAGATTGTGGTACTCGTTAGAACCGCCTCGGTGAGGCGGTTCTAACGAGTACCCACAATCTATATTTTGAGCAGAAATAAGAAAAATACTGTATACCCCTGTAAACCCCAGTTTTTACTACATAAAAGTGGGGTTTACGGGGGTCAAAATTATATAGGCGTGTTTTCGTGATGCAAAATCTATCTCACTCTCTTTATTATATAGTAAAATGCCATGGCTTAAAAAGCGCAAGATAAAATAGGTGTCAAGATATTTTTTCTTATTTCTCCATAAAAAGCATATGTTGCGGGTACTCATTAGAAACGCATCGCAGATGCTTTCTAATGAGTATCAACAACATACATTTTGTCGACGATTTAAGTCTGAACATGGCAGTCGCCGCTCGTCCGCTTACCGAGTAATTAGCTACTGTAAAATATATGGATCACTAAAAGCTCTAATCAGACTGTACAGAGGCGCAGGATGATCTGCTGATGGATGTTATACCGTATTTACCCAAAATATTCGGACACCTGTATTCCTTACCATACTTTTCCTATAATTTGAACGTCCATTATCCCTTCTGCTCGGTCATTCGGTTTCCCTCGTATGATTCCGGACCGGTTACGGAATCATACGAGGTTTGACGATTGCCGCTTGATGTGTCTAAAAAATGACTGGATGAGTGGCAAACAATGTAGACTCTGATCGGACACTGCGTTCTGTGGCGTCTACATTGTTTGCTCAGGCCCGTCTGTCAGAATACTTAGGGTATATACAATAGTCACCGAAGTCCATTTTCTCATGTTGCGTCGCAGTCATCTTAACGCCCTGCATGCTGGGTAAAAAAAATCAGCAGACGACACTTTGAAATATTTTTCTTATTTTGTCCCAAAAAATAGACTTTGATATTTCATGCAAATGGTGAGGAGACCATTGCATGAAATATCAGTCTATTTTCTGGAGAAAAAAAAAATAGAAAAAAAAAAAATAAAAAAAAATATCGTCATTTTATCGACTTCTAAATTTGCCCAGAGGGCGCTAGAAGTGAAATATGACAGAATACAAATATGACAGTATGGCTGATTCATATATTGGTGACTCAGTTAATAAGCTTGCTTTTCATAATTTCTCCATCGGAACAGGATTTTTTTGAGATACGTAATGCGATACTTTTTATTTCATTGACATTTTCTTTTTCTAGCCTTTCGTTTGAAATAATCAAACAATTTTTAAAGAGATTGTGATTGTGTATACTTAAAATACCACAAGCAGCACTGACATTTTTTGAATAAAATAAAATGAAAAATATAAATAAATAAATAAATAAATAAATAAATAAATGAATGAATGAATGAATGAATGAATGAATGAATGAATGAATGAATGAATGAATGAATGAATGGATCGATCGATCGATCACTAAAGAAATAAATTTTTAATACAAATTAATAAATGAATAAGTAAATAAATAAACAAATAAATAAAGTTCAGGTGGTAGACTGGCCTCAGTCCCCGAGACGATTCTTAGTACTCAAACTAAGTCCATCTAAACAGTAAGTTGAGTCTCTGCCAAATTCTATCAAACTCCAATCTCTTATGTCTGAGCCACATGAACCACAAGGGCCGCGCCAAGCGAAAAATGGTCTTCGAACATGCGCCACATGCTCAGAATCAGATCATCCTTCATGCGCAAAATATCATCCGGGTTTCTGCATTCTGTAGAATCCAATAATTCTGTTAGCAGACAGTGAATGCCTTGATCAGACTGCGCAAATGCGCAGTCTGATCTGGGCATTTGCTGTCCGCATATGAGCGCAGACACGTTTTCGCATGGCGCGGCTCACTTATAGTAGAAAACGCTGAAGAAATGTCTGTTTGAAAGAGATGGTAATGGGCACAGTGAACCAATTGTGACAGGGGTAGTTATTTTGTGTAAGGCGGCCTGTGATTGGTTAATAATAAAGATGAATTAAAACTCATCATTCTAATTTGAAGAAAAAAATGTCTGTTTGTAATTTTCTGATTGTTTCAAAGAAATAAATGTTTCTGTGTGTGTTTGCTGGAGCCCAAAGAAGAAGTGGTGAAATTACAAAGTTTCAAATTTTGATACCTGCCAATTGAGGGGTTGCTACATTCAGCCTCCAAAAAGTCCCTGAAAGTGCTGGTGATGGTGGTATTTTTCCTTGTTTATTTTGCTATGCTAAGCCTGGGCTTTGAATTAAAACAAAATTTAGAAGCCCAGCCATACCCTGAAATGAACCCTTAAGCACCAAAAAGGGTGGAATCACTATGGAGCTCTATAGGAAAAATAATTAGTTCACTGTACCCTAATATGTTGCGTCTTGATAAATTACACAGACTACTAAATTTTACAGAGCACCGCGGGATTGGTGAATATAGTTTCTAATTTGATAATTTCTTTCTTTGGCCTGTTTCTAAAGTGGTTTTGTTTTGCCTGTATTTATGCCTGAATTTGGTTAAAATGTACAACTCAGGCAATTCTGCAATAGATATTAGAAAACTGTATATTTTGGGTGGCTACTTTGAATATGAAAGTAGATAATCGGCTGGGGTAAAAATTACCTTAACACCGTCCGGGATATCAATGCCTTGAAGAGGCGGTACATCACATAACCTACCAATCCATTTCTTCTTTTGAAAATATTACCGGGAGTGCTGTAAGGCAAGTACCAACCCAGCGGGCACGCAACGTTGAGACAACGTCGCTTCAACGTCGATGCAACGTCATGACGTTGCATCGACATTGATGCGACGTTGTTTAAACGTCATGTACCCGCTTGGAAGTATGGGTCATATGAGCTTAAAACCAAAACAGCTGTGGTATGCAGAACATTTGAAAAACAGGTGCGTCAGAAAAAAATAAAAGGAAAAAAAAAAAAAAAAAAAAAAAAAAAAAAAAGGTTTTGTTGTGTGCGTAAAATAGATAATTTATGATAGATAATATCCCTCTGAAATATGTAGCAACGCGGGTTCACAATAAATAGTCATTACGAAAACAAGCCTATTCAAATATATTGAGAATTTAACCACCAAAAAATGAAAACTTTCAGATGAAAAATTCTGGTAGTTTTCATATTTCTGCTCAAAATATAGATTGCGGGTACTCATTAGAACCGCCTCGCAGAGGCGGTTCTAAGGAGTGCCCACAATCTATGTTTTTAAGCAGAAATAAGAAAATTAATATATACCCCGTAGACCCCAGTTTTACTGTATAAAAGTGGGGTTTAAGGGGGTCAAAACTGTATAGGCGTGTTTTCGTGATGTTTATTTATTTCATAAGCAACAGTCCCAGTACTTTTTCCAGGATGATTTCTGAAGGGGTTTGATTCAGTCAATTTACCGTACTTACTCTACGTATTTGGGCAGACAGGCCTGTGTAAACAGTGTAGCCTTAGCTGCGTCTGATCAGGGTCTACACTGTTTTCTACTCACACAGCAATTTTATACACATTCACAGATAGTAAAATTGGTTTGTTGATTAGAAGTATTAGGTTAAGAGTAAGGAGCGTAAATATTTAGGGTAAATTCGGTATCCCAAATTTACCAGTTTTATCCAACTTTCCCATGCAAATGAAATTGCCAGTCAAACGGGAGTTCGTCTGAACCCTAGCACCCCGCCTCTGAATCCGCCCCTGAGAAATAGTTCCAATTTTTCTTCATAATGAATAGTTTTAGTTTTGGTTTTTGAACTTCTTTGTGCATTTTGTGATGCCAGGTGGTCAAAATGTATAATTTAGGCAATTCTTCCCTTAAAAGTAAATATTTCTCTTATCTTGAAGCATGTCATTTTCACACACCATTTCTGTTTTGTGGTACACTTGTCCTTATTTGAACTGCAAATGTATGGCGTTTTCCCATAATGTGAACTCTATCGTTTTATTCAACATTATTTTGGGTTAGTTAGTTTATTGTCTACACCCGAAGGGCGTAGACAATCTTAACATTTGCTATTGCTCCGGAAGAACTTTATGAAAGGTCATAGACACGTCCAATGGTATTTTTCATGGACTGCCCAACGTTATATAGCCAAGTATTAGCTTTCAAAAAGAGCTTGGCCTACGCTTAGCACACATTGTGTGGTAAGCGTAGACCAAGGTTTTAGTGATAGCTGTTACGTATATTACGTTAACACAAATCTTTGTGAAACGTATACTTGTAAGCAATCACTCTAGACAAGGCATTTTTTTTTTCAACCTTGATTTTCTTGATGATTTCTTTTTTCTCAAGAAAACATATTTTGAGGGTACTCTTTAGAAGCGCTTCTAATGAGTACCCACAATATATATTTCATTAGAAGCGATTCTAGTGAGTACTCAAAGCATATATTTTCGTGGAAAATCTTCAAAGGGGCATTACTTTTGAGTACCCACAACTTATAGTTTCGTGGAGGATGTTTCATATTTCTCCATGAAATTGTATGTTGCGGGTGTACATTAAGAAGTACATAGGAAGTGTTTCAATTGAGTATTCACTATATATCATCAGGTAAACACGCTTATATAATTTTGACCCCCTTAAACCCCACTTTTATGTAGTAAAACTGGGTTTTACAGGGCTGTACATTTTTCTTATTTTGCTAAAAAAATGATAGGTCGTGGGTACTCGTTAGAACCGCTTCGCCCAGGCGGTTCCAACGAGTACCACAATCTATGTTTTGAGCAGAAATATGAAGAATATCAGAATTTTTTATCTGAAAGTTTTCATTTTTTGGTGGTAAAATTGTCAGTACATTTGAATAGGCATGTTTGCGTAGTGGTTTTCATGAAGGGATAAGAAAAAATTATTCGCCTGGATATACCTCTTATTAAAAAAAAAAAAAAAAAAAAAAAAAAAAAAAAATGAAAAAGACGTGACATTTCTCATATACAGTCGACTCTCGTTATCTCGAAGTCCTAGGGACTCTCTGAAATACTTCGAGGCATCCGTAGCTCGACATATCAGATTTGCAAAATTCAGGAAAACATAAATCGAACGACCACATTTTACAAATGAATATGCAGTTTGACTCCCCAAAGTTAGAGATATACAGAAAATATTGTGGAAAAGAGGAGAAATTGTTCCTTAGGAGCAATTTCTCATCTTTTCCACAATATTTTGTTACTTATTGTTAGATTTCCATGTTAAAACATATGCATATGCAAAAGTTGGTCCCATTTCATCAATCTGTTCACAAGACAGTGAGCGGCAACGAAACTCTAACAAAACCGAAGGGCCATAACTGTGTTGTATTTGTTTGTTTGTGTTGAGGTTTTACGGCCCAGTCAACCCAATAGGGTCATGTCGAGCGCGGTCAATTTACCTAACCACACGTTTACTGGGCAGGCTTAGTCCTCTAAGCGGTTAACCAGTATTGTGCACATTCTTTCGCCAGAAACTGACAACTGCCCTTCTTGAATCAGCGGAAGGGAGGGAATGACCGTAGAAAATATGTCATGATCAATCTCCACGAAAGAATGTTGCCGACCTCGACGGGGGTTGAACCTGAGACCTCCTGGTCTCCAGTCGGACGGACTGTGTTGTGTATATTTGCGAAAACTGACGAATAACAATCCCAACTTAGAGCTAGTCGACGTCAAAATGCGGTCTCATTCCATGAATTCGTTCTCAAGATACTGAGCGGAAACGAAATTGTTGTTGTTAACTGCAAAATATATCATTTATGATAACAAGCTAAAACATTGTATTGTAAAACAAATTAAATTGATAACCTTTCTTAATGAGTATTGGTAAACTGTAAGGAGAGACACGATATTTTTCCCTACAGACTGATATTGATGAATATTGTGCCGAGTTGGGATATCGAGGGACACGAGCTTGCGAGTGTCCCTCGATATCCTAACGAGGAACAATATTCGCCAGTATCAGTGTAATAACCCTTTTATTATATAGCTGTAAATATGTTTGTTCGATTAAATGCTTTTTAGATAATTCTTTGGGCATACTGGAAAAGCTGGGCTGGACCCATGGGCTGGACCGATGGGCTGGACCCATGGGCTGGGTCCTTGGGCTGGACCCATGGGCTGGGCTGATGGACGGGGTTATTACAGGTGAACATAAGGTCAGTACCCACAAACTCTGTTTATGTTTAAGGTCAGCCAAGTATCTGACTTGTGGTGTTTGTTTTCTTTGCAAGGTCATTAGTTGAGCTCTTGCAGAAAAGTGCTCCCTTGGGACATAATGTCATCTTTGATAGCTCTCTGGTTTTGTTTCTCTCCCAACCAAGAAATTGTGTTCTTCAGGATGCTGAAAACTATTAGTAGTCTGAATTTGACCAACTCAGATCTGAGAGCCTTATAACAAAATGGTTTTTGGCCTGTTCAATATTGTTTCAGTTATATGAGACCGGCTAAGTATACGCTTGAAAGCGTTTGTACAGCCTTATTTACGTGCGCCTTTCATACAGATATTGATTTTGATATACCATATTTACTGTAAGAATTGGGACACCTTGTCTACTTGCCATACTTCTCATCAAATTTGAAATAGTCCATTCTACTACCTTCTAATGTGTGTAAAATATTGTTGTATGTATGGCAAATAATGTAGACCCTGATCAGATGCTGTGTTCTGTGGCATCTAATGTGGGTCTACACTGTATGCAAGGGCCTATCTGTCCCAATATATAGGGTATTTAGGTATATTTACAGTATTATGGCTCCTAATTAACGTTATAAATAGTTTCATTGCTATAACTTCTATATCTTATTATTCCAACAATTTTCTCTTTTCCATATACTTCCCTTCAACTAGTCTATTTTACTACCTATGATTGTGTGTAAAATTGCTAGACAAATGGAAAACAGTGTAGACCCTGATCAGATGCCGTGTTCTGTGGCGTCTGATCAGGGTCTACACTGTTTGCTTAGGCCTATCTTTTGTAGAGTAAGTAAGGTTAATTGATCAAAGGGAATCCCCTCAGAAATTATCCTGGACCCGCCTCTGTACTGGCATTTCATCTCAGACCCATTTTATCAGATTCTGTGGACTTTGTAAATCTCAACCATTTACAAAGTTCCAAGTATATTACAATCTTAAATTTGTTTTTTTTATACCCCGCCACTATATAGTGGCGGGTATTATTGTTTCACGTTGGACGTCCGTGTGTCTGTCCGTCTGTCTGTCCATCGTACATCCGTCCGTCCGTTTTTCGTTTCCGGACGATAACTTGAGTAAATATCAATGGATTTTCACCAAATCTGGTGTGTGCATTGATATTATGGAGATCTGGTATGGGATTGCTAATGGGCAAATTTCATCGAATTTTTACGGAGTTATCTGCCCATTTTTTTTTTTTTTTTTTCATTTTGGAACAAACTTGAGTAAAAGTCAAGGGATTTTAACCAAACTTGGTATGTGCATTGGTATGAAGGAGATCTGGTTTCGGATTGCTAATGGGCAAGTTTCGTCAATGTTTGACAGCGTTATCTGCCTGCGTCACTATAATGGCGGGGTATTTTAGTTTAATGTTTTTATTTGTTTTCTGTGCCTAAGTAGATCTGTATACTTTCAAACACTGAAATCTACGATGTATTGTTCAGTACAAAAAAATGGACTTGTCGTTTACACTGCATAGTTGGTAATTCACTGTTAACAGGTCGTACTTCATACTTCACAATTTTTAAATCACCGTATACTACACAGTTCATACTTCAAACTTCACTATAATACTTCATAATTCAAAATTCAAAGTTCCTACTACTATGACTAGCTACTAGGCCAATATTTAAGTATGTTTGTCACTTTTTGTTTACTTATTTTTTTTTTTCATTTATATTCTACTTTGTGAGTCCACTCAGTTCTCTTATGACAAAATTTTCCTCAATGCTGAGGAATTAGGTACCAGTTAGTTTTATAGCTCTTATCAGGATATCAATTACCCCCTACAGGTCACGACCTGTCAGTACTGCTGAATTCTGCAAAGAGGCAATAAAATAGCCTGTAAACATACTGATTTTGAAACATGCAAGTTAATTATAGTTATGAAACTCTGTGCTTTTAACCCTTAAAGCGACAATCACAACTGCAGCAGACGACACTTTTAAATATATTTTTATTATTTTTCCTTAGAAAATAAGTCTTGTCGTTTCATGTGAATTGTCTGCTAAGCAGATGATTCACATTAAATTTCAAGACTTACTTTCTACGAAAAATATTTTTTTTAGAATGTCGTCTGCTGCAAATTTTGCTTGGCGCATTATGGGTTAAGTAAATTATGACACAATTCATTCTTAGAAAATTCAAAATTAATGTAATTCAGACTCTGTATAATATCCTATGATTTCCACCACTGGCTGAAGTAATTATTACTCATTACCATGATATTTTGCGGCTGCATGTTTTCTCAAACCTTATCCTAAATATGAGGGCATCTTTGAGAAAACAGTTTAGACCCAGATTAAAGCTGAAGCAGTTTGATCAGGGCGTGCTATACACTGTTGGCAATTCACCTTATCTGTTTAGATACAACACCAAGCTTGCAAAATAGATCTGCTTCAGTTTTATGGTAAGAATAAGGGCTTTAGTTTTGGAGTAATCACAGTAGTCTTCTTTCTGAACTTCAGAAAGCCAAAGGCCGAAGTGCAAATGAAAAATGAGTATTTAGTTTTCTTGTGCCTGTGCATGTTTACCGCTTAGTAATCTGGGCAAAGTTTTCAGCAGATTGCATTTTACAAATCTGAAATATTTTTTCTTATTTTTCCCAGAAAAAAAGATTTGACATTTCATGCATACTTTGGAGACAATTTGCATGAAATGTAAAACCTGTTTCTTGGAAAATTATGAAAACTTTTACAAAATGCATTCTGCTTATCTTATTTTTCCATGGAGACAATTTGCCTGAAATGTCAAAACCTGTTTTACTTGGAAAAATAAGAAAAAGTATTTCAAAGTATCTTCTACTTTTCTTATTTTTTCCAAGAAAACAAGATTTGACATTTCATTCAAACTGTCTCCCATGGAGACAATTTGCTTGAAATGTCAAAACCTGTTTTCTTGGAAAAATAAGAAACAATATTATAGGGTTATTGCACTGATATTGGTGAATATTGTCCCAAGTTGGGATATCGAGCTTGCGCGCGTCCGTAGATATCCCATCGAGGGAAAATATTCACCAATATCAGTGTGATAACCCTTTTATTATAAAGCTATGGTGGCATATTTCTGCCACGAGGTAGCTAGATAGCTATCGCGATAATATTCTTAATTTTCCAGAAAATAAAAAGTTTTCCTGAAAACATTATCGCAATAATTTGAATTATCTAGATATGTTTTTTAATTTCCAGAAAATATTTTAACGCAAAATTTCGTGATACTGCTCGGAACTGACATTAGTATCTAGATAAAATTATCGCGATAATTTTTTCATGGTAGCGAGGTAGCTATAAATAGAACACAAGCGGATATGACATTCTGGGATTTCTACGCCCCGATTGCCGATTACCTAGTACAAACTTTTACCTTAAAAGTCTATAGATAACAGAAAATAAATGGCAGCTCTGGGCACTAACGCAAAAAATATCGCGATAATACTGTAAACTTTCGCGATAATATTTCCAGGAAACTTTAAACTATTAAGATAATCTTTTCAGGAAACTTCGAAATATCAAGAAAATTATTGAAAGTATCGTGATAGCTACCTAGCTATCTCGTGGCAGAAATATGCCACCATATAAAGCTATAAATATTTATTTCATTTCTCGGTGTTTCTAACCTATAAAACGCTGTTTTAATAACAAAAAAAATGTAAATTCTACCAATGTGCCATACAAGGTTTGGTGCGACGTCACTGCATTACGACGTCATCAAAAGCAACGTCATGTAACGGTAATATGAGAAGGCATCCGAGTAGGTGTGCAATATCGAGTAAGTGTGCCGATATCTTGTGATATCGCACTCTAGCTCCTCGGCTTTTAGCACACATTTTAATCATTTAATGTTTATAGCTATATAATCAGTCAAAATGCCGTCAGCTGAATTTTTACCCAACAGGCAAAGGGTTACAATCAAGGTTTTGTATCTACCTCAAGTAATATCCAAAGGTAAAAGCATTTGGTTTTCTTAACCTTAACCACTCTCAGGGCAAATTCAGCAGACGACAAACTGATGACATTTTTCTTATATATCCCAGACAGTTCATGCGAAATGTCTCCATATGAGACAGTTTGTCTGATATTGTCAGTTTCTTATTTCTGGGAAAAATAAGAAATATTTTCATTAGGTTGTCTACTGAAAAGTTCATCCAGAGTGATAAGCGTTAAGGAGATATATTTGATGATCAGTTTGGGATATTTATCTTAATTCCGCATAAAACATTTGACACATTGAAATGTTTTTTTGTTTGGTTTTTTTTTTTTTTTTGTGTTTTTTTTTTCACAAAATAGGTTTCTAGGTGCAATGCAAATTGTCTCCTAAGGAAACGTACTACACCAATAGATGGATTGTTCAGTGTTCTGATTGTATTGTTTGCATGCTGTCATTTTGTGTAGATTTGGGGGAGCGATATATTGGTTATGTAGGAACCATCTCAGTGATTTATTTACCTTTTGGTTCTACTGAGTCCTAGGGACTTACATGATAGATATTTGATGAGTCCCAGGATAAAATCAAGAGCCCTTTACATATTTTTGAGCAGTTTTCTATTGTATTCTGTGAGTTTTGGCACTCACATGCATAAATTTTGTGAGTCCCAGAGACAAGGTTGTGAGGATATGAAGCGGGGACTCACAGGTAAAAAAAATCACTGCCATCTGTGAATTGGAGTAAAATAAGGTCAGAGTCAGGGATAATTACACTTCATGCTGAGAGGTTTATTTTGTGTACCGTTAATGTTCCCTGATATTTTTGAAGACACCTGGCATATTGGAATAGAGTGAGTCCGTATTTAGCTAGTCTATAGGTGAACTTTTCTTCTGTGGTTGTTTCAAATATATAGAAATCCAGACCATACCTATAGGTTAGCCACAGAGCTCAATAAGAAGGCGGTGTAAAGCTGGTACTGGTTTTTGTCTTTTACTTATTGAACAGAGAAAACTATTTACACAGTTCATTTCCTTTCCTGTTCAGCAAAACCCTAGTTTCATTGTGCTAAAAGAAGAGATCCATTTATTGCACGCAACACAAATTAATGTACAGGTCATATTTTGTTGTCTGTTTTTATTTAACCATTTATGTCGAGTGGACTCTTCTGTCATAACTGTTTGGAACGGTCTGTTTCCAATAGCAGGGTATCTGGTTGGTTTTTATTTTCTTATGTTATATAGAAATGCCTGTAATTAATGCAAAGAAGGTAGATTCTAATCAGACACCGCATTCTGTGGCGTCTGATCTGAGTCTACATTGTTGCCATTTCGCCTTTTGGGGATTTCCCAACTAAATTGTGTTAGTTCAGGTTTTCTGTGTGCAAAGAACAATGCCAGACCTGACCAGACTACAGTCATTTTTGCATTCTGCTCATAGTAATGTACTGTTCATATTGCACTGTCTGTTATGTGGTTTAGAAAACACATTAACCCTTACTGTTTACAGTAAATGCAGATTTGGTTAACTCCTTCCAGAAGAGCACACTGTTCTCCAATTCCCTTGACACTCATTAGTGCCACCATTGTCTGTCAAAGTGGAAACAAATTAGACCAGTGATTAAAGTTCATCTGAAAAAGTTCTAAGGCCACACGTGTTTTTATTCTAAGGTTACATTTTTTAAGGAGAGGGAAAACACAGACGGGCTAGGCAATATGGATAAACGTATTTTGCTCAATGACCCAACAGGACATTACTGTTCTTATATCTGATATAGCTTGACAAGTTAACAAACAGTTGGGGTTCCTTAATTTTGTTGCTGCCTACAGGACTGTTTGATTTAAACTGGTAAGCCTGCTTACGCATCATATCCGCCCATCTGTGCCAGACATGTTTACCTTTTCTCAGATATATGCCGCCCAATTGTCAAGTAATTTAATGATGGGGTGGGGTGGGGTGGGGGTGGGGGAAGGTGGAACGGTAGGCACACGTTGTAAAGGGTCTACTCTAAAAGGAAAGAATGTGCTCCCAAGGGGAGCAACCTCTTTTAAAAAGGGAGCAAAACCGTCTCTTCTCTTGAAAGTGTATGTAACCCCTTAAACAAGGACGAAGTGAGGGTGGGGGATAAAATAAAGAGGCTTGACCCAGAAATCGTCAGTCAGTTGAGCAATATGGTTCATATAATAGCTAAGACGACATTTGGTCTCAAATATGTCAGACTCTCTGATACCGATACTACCCGCCTCCCTTCCCCTAGCATCAGTTTTATATTCTTCATACTCTGACGGATATTCCTGTGTGAATACTATTATTAAGAAACGAGTTCAAGCATGAATATTAGTCATGTACAGTTTTCTCCCGGTGGGAGGGAGAGAGTAAAGAAGAATGGTATAGATGAGATACAGGCCCTTGAACGCAAGAAACTTCCTACGAAAAGCCAGTGATAGACGGGGGGGGGGGGGGGGGGGGGGAGGGGGAGAGGGGGGGAGGCGTAGGGGGCACCATCCCCGCGACAATTTTGGCAGGAGGGCGCACCGTCCTACCGCCCACAAATCACAATTACTGTATTTACTCTAAATATGCTGGCTTTGTACTTTCCTTACTATACTTGTCTATAAATTTGAACAATTCAGTTTTATTACCAGCTGATGTGCCTTTAACTGATGGATTAGTCGCAAACAGTGTTGACCAGAAATGTGTGGCATCCGATCTTGGTCAACATTTTTTCTAACCCATTCTGTTCAAATATTTAGGGTCAGTACTGTATTCATTTTCAATATAAACCTGAAATCAATACAAACTCAGATCAGCCTGCGTATCTCACAGTTTTGTTATGTGCACCTATGCCAACTTACTGTATTAACATTGAACACAAGTGAACAGCGTATATTCTTATCAGACTACGCAAATGCGCCTCCCGATCGGTGTCTGTGTTTGTATCTGCAAAGTATTTGAAATGTTTTGACCACACTTACTCAGAAGGTTCACCTGGGCTGGTTTACAATCCTAAACTGCTCCCATAAGAACACAATTTTCCTAAGTCCCTGGACACTCATTAGTGCCACACTTGTCCTGTATTTTAAGGTCAAAATGAAACAAATTAGACTAGTGATACAAGGTTTTCTGAACAGTTTAGGCCACCAGTGTTTTTATTCTCAGGTCACCATATTAAAGGATAGGGAAAACACATAAGGCTATGTAATCTGGAAAAAATTGTGTCTCAGGGACAAAATGGGGCATTTCTCGTCTTATACATTGTATTTGCATTTACGTACTGTTCGCAAACCGGTATGAGCTACAATGCGCAGAAATAGCACTACACAAATACTCCGATCAGCCGGGTAGCCAGACTGGCTCCAGTCTCTAGTGACAAAATATTTTTCATATAATCTTTTTATTAATCCACTAAAATAAAACCAAAATAATATCATGACTATAAAGGCTGGTCACTGACCAGCCTTTATAGTCATGATAGTTTTTTTGGTTTTATTTTAGTGGATTATCAAAAAGGATTATGAGAAAAATATTTAGTCACTGGAGACTGGAGCTAGTCTACCGGGTAGCTTGTTGTGAGTCTTAGTTGTCCCCTTTGCCTCTTCTCTTCCTCACTGAAGACATCTTACACCCTTCGTTTCCAGAGCGGCAGCAAAGACCTTGATCAGACAGTGAAAGGTACAGACTAAACTGAGACTTGACACATTATAAGGTACATTTTCTAACTTTGCTGCTTGTAAGGTTCAAGCCACAGAGACGTCAAGGGTTTTGCCTGAGTGTATGTGTGAACAGTAAAGGCCCACACCTGTCTACACAATCACTAAATTGACTTGAAGTTGCTGTTCACATACAATATATTGGCCGTGCCATGCTCAAACATGTCTTCTGGCATAGGTGGACGTCGAAGACCCAGATTAGTCTGTGCATCCCTGCGGTATGATCAATGACTTCACTGTTAGCTAATAGAATCATTAAATACTACGGAATGTATGAATGCTGAACAAAGGCCCAAATGATACTTTCACATGCTAGATGATCTGAATCTGCACAATTTGCGCATTTTCGCTTGATGCGGCCCATGAAATATTGTTAGATATTTGGAGTCATGACAACGGACATGCCTGCCTGAGACTTATATTCACGCTCACCCTAACCCTTTTATGCCTAGCATCCAATATAAGTGACATTGGTAAATAATGTAGACCCAGGACAGATGCCATTGAAAGCAGCATCTGATCTGGGTCTAAACTGTTTGCATTAAATACAGGTATTTCTATAAAACATAATAATAATGAAAACTAACCAGACACCCTATCTGTTGGAAAAGGACCTATCCAAAATGAGAGTCTTCTTATCAAAACTGTGGTTCAGCAGTGGGTGGAGGAAGAGGAAGTTAAGCCACATGATCTGGTATTCCTGTGTATATATAGTGTTCATCTGAACAGAACCTTTATGATTTTAATATTTTATCATATTCCCAACATAACCCAAATACCATTGATGAACTGTAAAATATAGATTACATCGTTCCTAATCAACTCCAAGGCTCCACTTTTAGTGGAGTATATGGCAGTAGCTCAGATGTTTTGACACACTGTCTCAAGGGACTTCCTTATCAGCAATGCTAAAGTTCATGAGTGGTCAGCTGTCTTTATTGTGCTAGTAGATAAACATTAGCCAGCAATTTAGAGGTCTTGACCTTATTCAGGTCTTGACCTTGAGCCCAAGCCCATCGGTCCAGCCCATCGGTCCAGCCCAAGGGCCCATCCCATCGGTCCACCCCATGGGTCCAGCCCAGCTTTTCCAGTATGCCAATTCTTTGTGATATAAACGACGAGACGACCCGTAATTTAGGTTAATGTAAACGAAAAGATGAACCGCAGGGTCATATAAACGACATAACGAACTGTATTAAGGGCTATATAAACGACAGGACGTACCCTATTCACGACAATATAAACGACAAAACGTACCATATTTAGGTAAATGTAAACGACAATGAATAATGAATAAATGTTTATACAACGACTAGATGTGCCATATTTCGGTTAATGTAAACGCTAAGACGTAAAATATTTAGGTTAATGTAAACGCTAAGACGTACCATATTTAGGTTAATGTAAACAGTAAGACGCACGGTATTTGTTAATGTAAACGCTAAGACTTACCGTATTTAAGTTAATGTAAATGATAAGACGTACAGTATTTGGGTTAATGTAAACGATAAGACGTACCGTAATTAGGCTAATGCAAACGATAAAATGTATCGTATTTAGGTTAATGTAAACGATAAGATGTACCATATTTAGGTTAATGTAAACGATAAGACGTACCGTACTATACTATTTGTCACTCATATAGACGCTCATTAGACATATCACCATGTAGCCATATTGACTTGCTCAAATGTTGGATCATGTATGGAAAGGAGACCAGGACCAAGGTTTAAAACCATTATTTAAGTTAAGAGCGACCATTAACTTTAATCCCATGAAATTGAATGAACTCCCCGCACACTGTATGTTGGGAGATTCTAATTTCGATTTTAGGTATGTCAGCCTAGGTGATTTAGACATTCCTAGAGAAAAAAGTTTGAACTATTTGCAAACAGTGAAGCCCCTGATCAGACGCCGCGTTCTGCGGCGTCTGATCTGGGTCTGCACTATTTGCCAGATAACCTTATAGGGGTCTCCAGACTACAATGGGTTAAGGAATAAGATTTGCAAAATACTGTTTTCCTTTTCAAATAAAAGCTGATTTTCTGCGATGAAACAAATAAGTATATTTCGAATTTGACTACTGAACGAACACAAAACTAATTATTTTAGATGACTCAGCTTAAAAACCTCATTCATATATGTTAAATTTTCAGACTTAAAGTTAAAGTACACCTTTACTCTGAGGAACGTAAACCTGGGCCCAGGTGTTCGACTATTAACGATTCATATGGTACATAGAAATTCGGCCGCTATCTCAGAAGACCAAGCCTATATTAACGCTAAGCATGCTTGGTAAGAATTTCAGCAGATAACGTTTTTGAATATTATTTTTTTTCCTGAAAATATGATTTGACATTTCAAGCAAATTGCCTCCTTAGCATACAATTTGCATAAAATGCCAAATCCTATTTTCTAAAAACAAAAATAGAAAATTGCCAATGTGTCGTCCGCTGAATCTGCCCATAGCATGCTAAGTACTAGGGACAATATGAGGTGAAAAACAAAAATTTTTAAAATCCAGACTTCCGAATAGCCAAGACACAAGGGAGCCTACGAACCCCATGCGGAGTCTTTCCAAAAAGTAACTCACTGAGAAATTGAATCCAAATCTTTTAGCAGAATGCGCATGTGCAGACTTGTTAGCGCAAGTGCAGACCTATTCACGCAATATCGTATAATTGTGAATTTAAGGTAGAAGAAACCACTTTTTCTGTAGCAAGCTGTACATATATACAGAAAATGGCGCTGATGATCTTAAAAAGTAGGTGTTTAAAAATAAATAAATAAATAAATAAATAAAGAAAATAAACACAATATAAAGGTGAACAGATATATCTTCTAAGGAAACTATATCTGACATAATTCATTATCCTCAGTTTTCAATAGGGAATATATTTAAAGGAAAAAAATGCGTTCCTCCTGGGAGCAAATTCTTTTCTGTAAGAGCAGGTCCCTGCTTTTATTTTTCGAACTTGCTGCATGCATACATGCATATTGCCTAGTAAAGTTGAACCCTTTTGCAAAATGACTACAAATCCTGTCACCTAAATTGTTTGTCGTCTGCTATTTTCTCTCAGGAGAGGGTCAAGGTCAACGATAAGCCTGGTCATCGCGTCCAATTCCACTAGATATAGGAAACATGAATGAATGGCGTACACCTGTCGTTTGATAAACATCAAACATGACGTCGTTTGGTGCAGCGACCTTTGATATTTTTCTCTCCCTCTCCAAGAGTGGGCTGCATTTTTCAATGGTTTATAAATACTCCTGGAATATTGATGACAGATTTCAGTGATGGTAAACTTGATAATGATGATTATTTTGTCAGCTGTGGCAACAGGTAGGTGGTTTCCATGTTCGTCCAGCGATTTTGTCATTATCTCAACCACTGATAACTGAAACTACTGCTTAAGTCAAACCAAATTTTGGATAAAGTTGGTTTAGTTTTGTTTTTGTTTATTATTCTTATACTCCTGATATATCAAACTAGAACTTCTGTTATCTCAAACTACTGTTATTTCAAATTAAAAACAATTCTGACCCCTTGGGGTTTGAACTAAAATTAGATGCGTGTATCAACTTTTAGTGACGTCGCCAGTAGTGACGCCGACGTCTTCGCGCGTCGCGCGCTTTTTTAATATTTATTGGGTCTGATGTTGACTTATTGTCACAGTAGTCAAGAGAAAAGACAAACTATGTAATAAAACAATTGTTGACTATTGAGGTGTTGGATATGACGATGGTATCCACCATTAAATACCAATATTGACCTCGGCTATCGTATTCTCTGGTGGATATAATGTCATATCCAATACCTCAATAGTCAAAAGTTTATAATATTTAATATAAGTACTAGGAAATCTTACTTCCCTTGCCATACTTATCCTAAAATTTAAACAAGTCCATTTTACTACCCGCTGATTTTTTTTTTTTAACTGCTGGATGAGTTGCATATATGCGTTTATAGTAGTTAATTTTTCAGGCCTCAATGTATGAGGACCATTAATTATACAACCAGCCTAACCTATTCGTCTCATTATGTGAAAAAAGAAGAGGTCACATGGGATGGTAAATAGGTAAGGCCGGTTATATAATGAATGGCCCCGTTTATATCTACAGGCTTACTTCCTGCTGCTTTAGATATACAAAACACCCGTATTCTTTGTATAGGGAAAAAGCATCACAAAGTTATACTGAATACGGAAAAAGCATTACAAAGTCTATCCATCACGGTAAAAAGTCTAGGAAATGCATACCCTAACCTCTCCACCCACTCCCCACACTCCCACGCCCTCCCCACCACCGCCACCCACATCCCCGTTCGAAGCACTTCTAATGTGTATCCACTATATGTTTGTTTTTTTTTTGTTTTGTTTTTTTTTTTGTTGTAGAGAAATACGAAAACAAATCAATATTATCGTATGAGAAATGCTATGGTTTACATAGTTAAAATACGTTTTGTGGTGATGTAAGAAAGAATCAATATACTCATTATATAGGAAATGTCATTGCTTACAAAGAGGGATAAATAGTTTTGTTTTGTTGTTTTTTTTTTTTTGTCTAATTTTACCATAAAAAAAACAACAACAACATATTGTTGGTACTCATTAGAAGCGCCTCTGCAAGGCGATTCTAATGAGTACTACAATATTAGTTTTGGTGGAGAAATAAGAAAAAAAAGATAATAATAATGAGAGAAGCAGTAGTTTTCCTAATATCTCCCTTGTCAGATAAATTGCAAGGTAGACCAAATACTAACTAGGCCCTTATAATTGGAATACTCTGATTATTTCATAGGTCCTCAGTTAAATTTAAATGATTTTTAGCTTTAATTTTTTTCATATCCACATAAAAAAATATTAATACTATATATCTTATTGCACAAAAAAATGTTTCTTTTTGATATTTTGGAAGTTTTATTGGCATATGACCATAATTAAATTAGATTTCTCCAGATAGAGGAAGCTATACTTAATGGAGATGCTAATGATTAAAAAGAGGAAACCAAATGACTGGACCTGGTTGTTTACAGATAGTTTTCAGGGGAATAACTGATTGGTTGAAAACCGCTTTCCTAGAGCAATGGCTGAGAAGTATACATTTCACATGTGTGTGTTAATGTTATGTAAATGGTATAGGAATGGTAACGTATAATATAAGTGGGTAGCGTCACATATAAAGAGTCCTTGATTACAGGTGGTGGACTGAAAGTTGTTCAAAAGGAATCTACTGACTGCCATGATATTGAGCCGAGGAACAGCATTTCCTACTAAATCGCATGTGCGCCCAGCGAAGACTCAGATCAACCTGCGCGACTGCGCAGGCTGATCAGAGTCTTCGCTGTCCGCCTGAAGACGACTTGGATCCTTTGGCGCGCGCAAGCCGCTGTATATCACGATCTAAGGACTGGGCTGAAGACTTCTCTGAGCCAATGAAAATCAATCTATTTATAACTTATATAATAAATTATTATAAACAAAAACAAAATGATGAGCTTGGTTCCAATTACTTCAAGGTGAGGCCAGGTTCTCTGAATATATACCATAATAATTCATTTGACCTAATTACCGCACATACCCATATAAGCGCACATTCAAGCAATTTCGTAGTCTTCAGATTACAGCACGTGTACAATTATCAACTTCTTTATAAAAAGCATTTGTTGTGGGTACTGTCATAAATTGCCTCGAAAATCTAAAAAATTATGCTTTTATAAAGAAACTCAGAAACAACAACAACAATAAAAAACAAAACAAAACAACCCCCCCCCCCCAGAAACAACAACAACAATAAAAAAAAACAAAACAAAACAACCCCTCCCCCCCCCCCCCAAAAAAAAAAAAAAAAAAAAAAAAAAAAACTATTTCATAAGCGCCATTCATCACGAAAACATGCCTATGTAGTTTTGACCCCCTTAAACCCCATTTTTATATAGTAAAACTGGGGTTTGCAGGGGTGTACATTATTTTTGTTATTTCTGCTAAAAACATAAATTGTGGGTACTCGTTAGAACCGCCTCGCCGAGGCAGTTCTAACGAGTACTCACGATCTATGTTTTGAGAAGAAATATGAAAAATATCAGAGTTTTTGTATCTGAAATTTTTCAGTTTTTGGAGGTATATAGTAAAACTGGGGTTTGCAGGGGTGTACATTATTTTTGTTTTTTCTGCTAAAAACATAAATTGTGTGTACTAGTTAGAACCGCCTCGCCGAAGCGGTTCTAACGAGTACCCACAATCTATGTTTTGAGCAGAAATATGAAAAGTATCAGAGTTTTTGTATCTGAAATTTTTCAGTTTTTGGAGGTGAAAGTTTCTATATATTTGAATAGGCGTGTTTTCGTAATGATAAACCCTCTAATGAAGTCCTCTGCTGAGCTTTCTTTAAAGTGTGCCCTTATTAGGTGGATATTTTAGTACATTTGTTTTTTGGTAATTTTGAAAAATGTAAGCGCACAGTGCCGTAATTAGGTCGAATTAGGTCGAATACTATAGTCTAGTGGAAACTTATAAACAAGGGAAGAACACTCCCCTAAACAGTTTGGCCACTCGCAACCTCGCGACCCAGAGATAAGAAGATTCATTACCATATAACCTACTGACCTACGTGGATTTTCCTGGGCCCAATTGTTCAAAACTAAGGCTGTCGTTAGTTCACGTTTTGTTAAAGCTTTGATCATTAAATATGTCATATATGCTAATATTTTTGCTAAAAATATGTGTAGCTTTTGCTTACTCACATTTTTCAGCAAAAAATACCTGTGAATTAGAAATTGTACTTACTAGAACAGTTACATTTTGACCACTAACGAGCTCGTTAAGCTAACGATGCTTTGAACAACTGGACCCTGATGTCCGAGATTTAATTTTGACTCATATCTTTTAGATAGAATTTCCGCAATAGAATGCAAATCTGTAAATGACATAAAGTTTATAGAGTAAAACTTCAATGTCTCGAACACCGATGGCTCGTTTACCATAGCTACTTCGAACCCGTTTTGAGTCCTCACGAAATTCTATAGCTCAAGAAAACATATTTAGGTATATCGTAGGGATTTTTTTTCTTATTTTATCATGAAAATGAATTTTGCATGTACTCATTATATTCGCCTCATCAATGCGATTCTAATGAGGAAACATATCATTATTTTATAGAAAATCGAGAGGACATCCGTAAATTAACCCCATTTGCCTCCTGACTTGTGGCACGAAATACGTATGCCCAGAACAAATTTTGTTCGTCCCAAAGATGTTCGAGTCACTAGAGTGCGACTGTATTTAAACTTAATAATGTTCTTTTCTTGTACATCAGATAAGGAAATCCTGAGTTTTACCCTGGGATAGAAATTCTTAGAAATTCTTGTCCTACCCAGGTCATCCTAATCAGTGTAAGATGAAAATCGAGAGTTCTCACGTGTTTTGATAAATGCATTGCACACTGGTTTTATAGGACATCACGTATGCCATCGTTAAGGTTTACGTCAGTGAACCTAATGGCGTCACTAAACGCCACGTAATATTATCACAATATGGCGGACGTCTACAATCGAAGTGACTGCATTATTAAAAGTCCACGTTCAGAAATGAAAGGTATGCAAGAAAAAGAATCAATTATGGGTGTGAGGGGTAGAGAGAAAAATCCGTCCCTCGGGATCACTGTCTGGCATCACGAGGCAAACCTCGTGATGCCAGACTGTTATCCTCGGGGCGGATTTTTCTATCTATCACTCACAGCCATGATAAATAGCTATAAATATTAAATGATAAAAATGTGCGATAAAAGCCGAGGAGCTAGTGTTCCGATATCATACGATATAGGCACACTTACTCGGATGCATTCTCATATTACCGTTACATTACGTTGCTTTTGATGACATCATAATGCAGTGACGTCGCGCCAAACCTTGTCACGCGCATTGGTAGAATTCACAGTTTAGTTATTAAAGGTTAGAAAGGTTAGAAACGTTTTAAAGGTTAGAAACCTCGGGAAACGAAATAAATATTTATATAATAAAAGGGTTATTACACTGGTATTGGTGAATATTGTCCCTCGTTGGGAAATCGAAGTACGCTCGCAAGCTCGTGTCCTTCGTATTCCAACTCGGGACAACATTCACCAATATCAATGCAATAACCCTATAATATTATTTATCCTTGTATTGTTTCCCAGTGGAATGTGTTTCCATATGGGCCGCGTCAAGCAAAAAAAGTGTCTTCGAGGATTTGCAAAATGTGCGGATACACATCATCCTGCACATGCGCAAAGTCTCATCCGGGCCTTTGCTTTCCATTCATACATTCTGTAGTATCCAGTGATTCTGTTAGTGGACAGTGAAGGCCCTGATCAGACTGTGCGGAAGCACAGGCTGATCTGGGCTTTCGCTGTCCGTATATGCCCAACATTACGAAAACAAGCTTATTCAAATATATTAAAAAATTTTACCATCAAAAACGAAAATTTTTAGATACAAATTCTGATACTTTTCTTATTTCTGCTCAAAACATAGATTGTGGGTACTCGCTAGAACCGCCTTGGCGAGGCGGTTCTAACGAGTACCCACAATCTATGTTTTTGAGCAGAAATAAGGAAAATAATGTATAACCTCTAAACCCCAGTTTTACTATATAAAAGTGGGGTTTAAGGGGGTCAACATTATATAGGCATGTTTTTGTGACGAAGACACAGTTGTGCATGGCGAGACCCATATATTAATGGCTTGTAAGAGGGTAAATAGCTGACCCAGGTCTGTGTACATCGCCCATTTCTCATGTTGCGTTTTAAACATTGATCTTGCCATTTCAGGAACAAACATATCGTATAGCCGTCAGCCAAGATTCATTTTGAACAGCTATCCGACAAACCCCTACAACCAGATGACCCCTGGGGGACAATTTTGTACAATCTGCCCAATACAATGTATCAACGGATACGTGACGTCATCAAGAGGGTGTCTACTTTGTCAGTGCAAATTCGTTGCAAGTAAGTTACCTTATATCATTTCAAATTCATATTTTTTTTTCTGCATAGCAGAACGCACACAAAGTTTTTATGTAATGTCGAATAAATTATATTATTTGTTGTTGTGTAGATTTTTAAAGCTACTAGGCACCCGAGGCACACGGAGGTAGCAGCGAACGTGTCATGTACACTGCTGTCGGCCTATTCAGCGCACCTAAGGATTTGAGCTGAATTTAAAAAATGTTCGCTAGTCCAGTTTTAATTTCTAAATGTACTAGAACGAAGAATAATTTATTACAAATAAAACATGTTTATTTTCATTTAATTTCTTCTTCAAATTTAGCAGATACATGTAGTAATCCCTCAACTCCATCACCCCCTTGTTTGTGTGTCATAAAAAATGTCTGCTAATGTCGCGCACCTGTTAGAATTTTGCCTGTTGCCTTGGACGTAAAGAATGTTTTTAGATTAAAGATGTATTTCTATAATCACTAATCAATTGAGAATATATTTGTGCCATTTTCATTGTTCACACTTACAAAACCACCTTTTAAATTTCGCTTTCAGGGAAAAGGGTCCTTTGGTTTTAGTGAAAACAACATTTTCCTCACTATTTTGAAATAAACTCCTGATTCCCCATGCAAATTGTAATGGCCATGTACCTTTTGATGTTTCATCACACACGCTCACAAAATGATACTTTGGGATTTTTTTTGGGAGAAAATATTTGAGTGTGCAGCATTGACAGATGCGCCACATTAGGCTACACGGCTGTATACGTGTTTGAACAACCTTGCTTTAATGTATCCGAAGGTACAGTTTTGGGTCGATTGTTTACAATCGATCCATACTATACAAACATCATAATTTTCTTAAAGACGCATGTTCCATTGCGTAACAGCCTTATAACCCTATTAGTGAAATATGCAGATAACAGATTATACATCTGTGGTGGCCTATGGTTCTCAAACAGGGAGGGACCATGATACCAGAGATATGAGGAACTCAGTTTGAGCAGAAGATAAATCTCTAGAAATATAAAATAAGTTTTTATTCATTTATCCATTTGAAACCATTTTAATAAAGTATAGAATATGAAGATTAACAAAGTTTCATAAACATGCGTAACTTATTCATTTATCCATTTGAAACCATTTAGATAAACTATAGAATTTGAAGATTAAAAAAGTTTCATAAACAAGCGTAACTTTATTTATTCAAAATCACCTCAGGTGTTTTTGTTTTATTTATTTATCCATTTTTTTATCAGGAATTAATCAATTAATCCACTATTCCACACAATCCATCATAATTGTGCAAGAACTTTCAGAAATAAACTTTCATTATTCAGTGAAACTTAACTTTTTTAAAACCGTTTTGAAACACGAACTGTTGCTGAAAAAGTGACAAAATTTATTAGATATCTGAGATGTACATGTTTGTGACTTTATGTGATAACAGATTGGGTAAATAAAACAATGTCTGGCATTTCTTTGTTGTTTAAACATTTACTGAGAACATAGATTTAGAAAACAAACCATTTAATAGCTTCAATCTAAGTTTATTTTTGTTTCTTTTTTGACAGCTCTGAAAACTAAGAATTCATTTATTCACTTTATAATTCAATGAGAATACATAAAAAAACAAACAAACAAAAAAAAAAAAAAAAAAAAAAAAAAAAAAAAAAAACAAAAACTAATGCATAACTGAATTTAGATATTTCTTATAAACAATTAATCAATAAATCAAAATATTCATACAGTTCAGATAAAACAATGAACTCTTTATTAGATTATATTCATTTCCCCCTTTCTGGCTCCACCTAAACAGATTCCAGACAGTGATAAGCACTTCATAATCACTTAGATAAGTGAGCCACCATTATCAGGGCTGTATATTGCATGCAATCTTGATGGACCACCCCAGCCAAGAGGCAGAGGATATGTGTCTTTAAGGTTGTTGTCCTCGTGATTATCATTGACTAATGTAATTAAACCACGCATTAGACGAAATCCAGGTTAACTGTTAGTTATAGTCGCACTATTCTTGTCGCTGTGACGTAAAAGTGCTATTTATAGAAGGTTATCTGTAATACCTGGACTGGGACATTTGGGACATTTACAAACAGTACAGACCAGATCAGACGCCGCAGAACGCGGCGTCTGACCAGGGTCTGCACTATTTGCTTATATAACAGAAGTTAAGACTTAAACGAAACAGTCTTAACCCCCGTTCAGGATCATTATCCCAGCCTACAATCAGATACAATCGACCCATCAGTACTCTCAGTACTTTGATATGACGTTGTGTCTTTTCATCCTGCTTACGCCGAAGATAGCCTGTCAGAACAAACTAAATCAATCCATATCTCCAGATATCTTCAGAGGAGGGATTTGGATAATATTTGTCTTATTTCTGTACGAACACATACGTCGTGGGTACTCGTTAGAAGCGCCTTGGCTAGGCGCTTCTAATGAGTACCGCAATGTATGTTTTTGTGGAGAAATAAAACAAAATATCAATACGACCAAATGTTGTCTTGCCAAGGACAACGACCTTTATTAAACATAGTCAAATTACACACACGTGTACCCGACTAATCCTAGCATACCCTGGAATTCGTTGAAGTTGAAATTTGGTATGCTACTTCCAAGACCTTAATCGTCAACTCTGTGCTAGAATTAGCCTTTAGTCATGCCCTGGGGTGGGGATAGGGTCATAATGTGTAACAGTTCAGAATGAGCATTTGGAAAATAATTGTTGAGATTTATGCATCCAGATGCTGCTGTCATATGGTTAAAGACCAAAGGCGGGTGCATCTTGGCACATGTCTAGTTTCTGGAAGAGATCTGAATTTTGTTTATACGTAAGCAGGAGTAAGGGGTAAGGCACGATTCAATGCAGATTATGACTCAAATGTTGAAATGGAATGAAAATATCAGCTTTGATGACTTATATGAATTTAACAATAAAATGTAACAAGTAAGAAGAAGAAGAAGAAAAAAAAAAAAAAAAAAAAAAAAAAAAAAAAATAGAAAAAAAAAAAGAAAAAAAAAAAAAAAAAAAAAAGAAAAAATGTATACTGTACTTGTTACAGGGATCGAAACCACGAACTTCTACATATACATATAGTTGTTGTCTCAACATTGCATGCCCTCTGCGAAACTTCTTGCATGTCCGCTGAACGAAGTCTCAGATCAGTCTATGCATGCGCGCAGTCTGATCTGAATCTTCGCGGGGCGCTCTCTGGACGCACACTCCGAAGAATGATTAAACGGCGCGAATGCGTGGTATGATAAGCGATTTCACTGGCTTTATATGCTATATGGTACATTTTTGATGGTTCGGATTATTCTTCTCTGCTGTGTTAGGTCAATCTGGTACACAGGCAGGTTCTAGCCCCACAAGCTATACTGGTCCCTATCGGCTACCTAAGCCATGTCAGCCACACAGACAGTACTGCAATTTACGGTGTTCCGCAGGACTTCAGCGTGGACAGAATGGTTGCCAGTTCTGCGCATGCGCGAATTCCACTACCACACCAATACCTTATTTAATATCAACAAGTAAGTAAGACTGTTTTAAGTATACGTATTTGTATATTTATTTAAATTTAGACAAGCGTTTAACACAACAAATAAATACAAAATTTTAGCAAGTTTCATAATCAAAGATCGCAATCTACCTCCAACACAGAGTGAAAGAGCAAAAACATGTAACTAAAGGACTACTTATCTGACCAAAATCCTTCGTCCAAACTGAAGTGATCAAAATGCAAGACAGAACAAACACACAAAACAAAAAGCAAGACATTAAACAGGTTGGAAAAAAATCATTACGCAGCCTGAGGCCATAGGTACACGTCAGCTATAAACAATATCAGAATTAAACAGACCTAAATTGTCATCATGGCTATTTGCCCAGTAGATTTACATGAAATGTTCATCTTTGATCAGTGGCTTTTGTACTGTTTGTCATGGTTTTTCTTTTTCCTTTTCCGCTTGGTTTCATTAGCAAGCTATGATGTGCAATTTCTTTTCTTCCTTGACATACTATAGTCAAACCGCAATGGCGCGAACATCGTTGGGACTATCGAAATTTGCTTGAGATGTGGGTCGTTCGAGCCCCTGAGGTTTAATCATGGCGCCAGTCAGGGAGCAGATGGTGATAACGTAAATAAATCTTTTTGATCTTCTACACAATTATGTTATGTTGAGTGTGCTCATTAGAATTGCCTCGATGAGGCGATTCTAATGAGTTCATACACCATACAATTTTATGATAAAATAAGAAAATTTCCCTAAATATTTGTTTCCTTGAGCTATCAGAAGAATTTCGTAGATCGTAAGGACTCAAAATCGAGTTCGAATTAACCATTGTAAACTAGCCATCGGTGATCAAACTATTGAGGTTCGACTGTATTTAAAAATTGTTTATCAGCATATTCCCGTATGCTTCTTTATATTACTTAGGTAAGTATACCATATCAATACTCTTTATAACGACACTCTAAATCTTCAGATGTATCCGTAATCTCAACAAGTCTACACGAACTTGTCGTGTTTAGAAAATTTTATGATCTTATCTACACTAAAGTGCCTAGTGGCTAAGCCAAGAAAACATATAGAGCCAAGATGCCTAACCACAAACACAGCCTTACCAAAATACATGCACCGGTTACGTGCTTACTTCGGTAAAATGATACCACAAATCATTACGTCATCGATAGCTGCGTAAACAAACACACTTAGAATGAATAAACGAAGAGAAAATGCAACAGAAATATCGCCGTGGAAAAGTCAATAGTAAAACCATTAGGAATCTTAGACTTGGGTGTTTTTAGACATCCAATCCTCGCCTTTAATCCTGAAACAGGCACAGCTGCATACATTTGAAAGGTCAGCGTAGTGGTTCCTCACTCATCAGTTGATACACATAGAAAAAACATAAAAAAATAAAATCCCAACACTTCGCTGAAACAAAGACGACAGCTTCTTTTAATGATAACATCAGTTAAAGAAAGACAATGCTTGTCTTATAGAACCAATCAGATATATAAAATATTGTTTTGTGTGTATGTGCGCAGGCGTGTGTGTTAATGAACGATAAGCTTTCTGTCAATACTTACAGTTCCGACAATCACAAAGATAGCCCCTAACACAACAGTTAATTACCAGCCACACGAGGTATTGCTATCAAATCCTTGTTATCCACATATACGGTACTGTAACAGACAATGTGTACACGGACTTCGGAGAGATCCTATTAGGGGTTGTCAGTACTGTGCATGTGCTGGAAGTGCTCCTACAAAGACAACCATATCTACAGGTATGTATGGATAAATACAGTCGAACCTCGTTATCTCGCTTATTTCGAATTACCGCTTATCTCGAAGTGAAAATCTGGTCTCTGTTTTAACATGAAACTATGACAACAGGTAACAAAATAATGTGGAAAAGAGGAGAAATTGCTCCTAAGGAGCAATTTCCCCTCTTTTCCACATTATTTTATATATTTATTTCTAACTTAAGGAGTCAAATTACATATTCATTTGTTAAATGGGGTTGTTCAATTCATTGTTTTCCTCACTCTCTCAACTCTGATATGTCGAGGTACGGATATCTCGAAGTGTTTCAGTGAGTCCCTTGGAATTCGAGATATCGAGAGTCGACTGTAAATGAACTTACCTTTTTTTAATCAAATTGTTTTTGCTCCTTCTGCAAAATGGTCTGCTCGAAAATGAAAAAAAACAAAAAAACTCCCCGTTAGGAGCAAAGTCTTTCCTTCGAGAGTAGACTCCTGTCAAAAGTGAGTTTGTGTTTCAAAGCAAACAGGAAGTCACGTTGTCTCCGTAGAGAGTCGGGTCGTACCTTTTAGACTAAACCCCTTTTAGACAGGACTTTATGTGCAGGAAAGCAAACAGGAAGTCTAAAAGGTTGTCTCCCTTATTGTCCATTGTCTGTCCTGGGTATTGTTTTCCGATTCCAGTTATACACATATACATACTGTAACACACAATGCGAACAAGGGACTCCTGCGAGACCCCAGTCGGGTTTGTCAGTACCGTTAGCGTGCTGGAAGTGCTCCTTCGAAACATCCTTATCTATAGGTATGCATCAGCCATTTGACTCCGCCGCAGATCATGCTTAACAAAATCCACCACATGAAACAAAAAAAAAGCAAAAAAAACAAACAAAAAACGAAAAAACAAACAAACAAACAAACAAAACAACAACAGAAAAAAAAAAAACAAAAAAAAAAACAAAAAAAAAAAAAAAAAAAAACAACAAAAAAAAAAAAAACACACAAAAAAAAAACAAAAAAAAAAACAACAACAACACAAAAACAAAACAAAAAAAAAAAAAACAAAACAAAAAAAAACAAACAAAAAAAAAAACAAACAAACAAAAAAAAAACGAGTTATACAATACAATATACTTTATGCGGAGAAATCCATATTCTATTTGTTTCCTCAAGTTAATAGATTCTTTTACATATACTTCATTAAGAGATGTATCCAGGTTACATCGTTCTGAACACTTGTCTTATAAACTCACCTTTGCGAGCGAGATTCTAATAAACCCCCAAGTGACTTAAACCGGCGGCTGACTGAGTTGTATCAGCTGAATCACTAGTAGATTTTCATTGTACAGCAACCCTTTATAACACTATATCTTGGATCTAAAGCAAAACACCGTATTAGCTAAACAACCGTGTTGTATACTAAGTACAATGTACAGATTATATATTAGACAAAACTGACCATATATGGTATTTTTCTACATAATCCATACATTTTTAATTGGATACAACACTTTTCAGGACTACCTTTAAAATGTCTTATATCTGAAACCGTTTTATAATGATCCGTCTTATAAAGAAGTTCCAATGTCTTTTCTGCTTTATAGGTACTGTACCCGTCACAACAATAAAACCGACAACTTCGACAACACCTCCCCCACATAACAATAAGAACTACATTGACCCATGTATACCCTCACAGACAACCTGTAACAAAGACTGTGGAGGGGAATATATCAAAGGGCCACAAGGGTGCCAGTATTGTTTATGTTTAGCGCGGGTGCCGCATGAACTCAGACCAACAACAACTATAGGTACGTTAACACACTCCGGGTTATCTATAGGTACGTTAACCACACTCTAGGTTATCTGTAGGTACGTTAACCTGACTATTAAATAGGCTATTTATTTACAATGTAGCCTCATATTCATATACAAGTCTTTATTAGTCTCCAAACTACTGGATAAGTGGCAAAAAGTGTAGACCCTGATTTATAGATGCCTTGTTTTTATTTTCTCAACTTCTCATATTACAAGCTATTATAAAATATCAGCTGTCGGAGAACAACAATTAATATGCATTAAATAAATATTATAAAGAAACAATGTATCTGGCATAAATGACGAATTAGTAATGGCTCTTTAACTTTGCAAACAGTTTCAGCTTGACTTCAGTGTTTGCTTACTGACCATTCCAAGGCGGTCCCCTGTTGCAGTTCTTCTTTGTTTGCGTGCCTTCTGCTTCATTTGTGGTGTTTCTTTTGTCATTACCGAAAACATGCCTATTTAAATATACTGAAAATTTTACCACCAAAAAATGAAAATTTTCAGATAAAAAATTCTTATGTTTTTCATATTTCTGCTTAAAACAAAGATTGCAGGTACCCGTTAGAACCGCCTCGTCGAGGCGGTTCTAACGCATACCCACAATCTATGGTTTTGAGCAGAAATAAGAAAATTAATGTATACCTCTTTTAACCCCAGTTTTTCTGTATAAAATTAGGGTTTAGAGGGGTCAAAACTATATGGGCGTGTTTTCTCGTGCTTGACGATATGTCTTTGGCTTGGCCCGCGTGGTTCAACTATTGGTTTTCATTTACTCTGGCATACAGTAGAATTAGCCATGAGTACTCGTCTTTGTTTATTATAGTAATTAATTTGATTTTTATGTTTTCGCTTTGATACATTGACTGAGTTGGGAGCCTTTATGCGAACCGAATTTTTATGTGTTTCTGTATTAAGAGTAGCATCGGGACCCAGGGTGAAGTTAGTTAGCTGTAAAAGTGCTTTAAACCCCCCGGTGGTTTACTCTACTGACCGTTCTAAGGCGGTGGTCCCGGTGTTAGTCTTACTCTTTGTTGCTTTGTGGTTTATTCTAGGAGGCGATTTGTTGTATGTCTTACCATGTGATATTTTGTTCTTGTGTTTTTCAGTCCTTTTAGTATTGCGATTACCTCGCTTGGGGAAGAGAGAGCTAATCTTAGTGCTTTTCGTACGTTTGTTCGATTTGCACTTGTTTGGATTTGTCGGTTTTCTCTTCCTCTTGGTGTCTGGGAAGGGCTGCGGTTTGTGATTGTGGCACTCCCTGGACTTTTCTCTTACCTTTTCTTGATGCATCTCTCCTTCGTTTGATGCCGCAGGAGGACAGTGCTTCGTGATAGTGGCATTTTCTGGGTATCTTTACATATACAGTTGACTCCCGTTATCTCGACCTAGGTTATCTCGGATAACCACTTATCTCGAAGTGAAACTCTGGTCGCTGCCTAAATATGAAAATCTAACAACAGGTAAAAAAATATTTTGGAAAAGAGGAGAAATTGTCCTAAAGAGCATTTCTCCTCTTTTCCAAAATATTTTCAATGTACCTCTAACTTCAAGAGTCCAGTTAAATATATATGTGTTAACTGAGGTTGTGCGAATTATTCTTTCCTCAATTCTGCAAATCTGATAAGTCGAGGTACGGATATCCCGAAGTATTTAAGAGAGTCCCTTGGAATTCGAGATAACGAGAGTCGACTGTATTTGAACACGTTTCTAATTGCGTGTTGGTATCCTCAAAGAGGTTTGCTTCCATTTTAAATACACGACAGTGAGGCGGGCCTCATACTAACTGACGTTTCTTTCCTCAGAAGATTGGCGCTTGACTGTTGCTGTCTAAGGTCAGGCTCTTCGCGGTCTAACTGTTTTGTTTTGAGCCAGCTACAGATTGCCTTTGAGTCCTCAATTTTGTTTCCTTGTTGTTTTGTGTTTACTTGTGTAATACTGCCATGTTTCATTGATGATGTAGAGGGCCTACGTGGACCGAACCCACATATATGTACTCCACTTCAACGGAAGTGGAAACATTGTTTTTAGTGCCGATATCGTTGGCGTCGGCAATTGCTTATGTATGACCCTTTCTGGTCTGCACAATATCTTGCAGACCAGTAATTAGATTCTTACCAGCTTTTCATGGATATATAATCGGGGCCTAACAAAAATCGTGAACTTGTCCTAATTGTCATAATCATAGCAGTAGAAAAAATGAAAATTCTGTGAAACCGTCTTATCTGCACAATATCTTTTTAACTGGTGGTCTGATTCTTAATAAAAATACGTGGTTATATCATTGGGACATAGTAAACAACTGATTACATTCTAAAATAGGCAAACTCGGTGGGGACCACTGTTCTTGTTGTAATATAGAGCTGAATCAGGAGAAAGTGCTCGGTTCCTCTCGAGTAAAATTAATTTAAGACCTCACCATTAGTAGGTATTTCTTGCACACCAGATAAGGAAATCCTGGATTTACCCTGGGATAGAAATCTTATCCTACCCAGGGTATCCTACCCAGGGTAAGATAAAAATGAAGAATAATCATGTGTGATATGGACTGGTTGTAATGGACGTGACGTCCATCGTTAAGGTTTACGTCACTGAAAGTAATGACGTCATTAAACGCATAGTAATATCATCACCATATGGCGGACGTCAGCAATTGAAGTGACTGCATTATTAAAAAATCTACGTTCAGAAAGGCAAAGTTTGCAAGAAAAATGATCTATCATGGGTGTGAGGGGTAAATAGAAAAATCCATCTTTCGCGATCACAGTCTTGCATCACTCGGCAAGCCTCATGGTGTCAGACAGCGATCCTCGGAACGGATTTTTCGATCTACCCCTCACACAAATGATATATCCTCATATTCTGTTGAATGTTCCAATCTGTTTCCTCTGTTGCAGTCATTCTTTGTATATCGCGTATTGTAACTTCGCCGACGTACAAAGAATGCAAACGAGGAACCGCTTTTAAAACGGTCAGTAGAGACAACTACTGGGGGGCTTATACTATTATTATAACATTCTAAGTTGTTTATTTCTTTATAATATTCCGTTTATCTTAAAACAGTGGTGAACTGGTAGCAACTGAACTGGTAGCAACTTTACATCCATTATCATCGGTACGGAGTCAGATTATTTCTATTAGTGTTATAATGAAACAAGTCTGCTCCAATAGCCTACATGTTTCCTTTTTTCTTTTTGTTATTTTAGCACCTGTGACGCCGTTTGGTTCCCTACCACAAAATCAGACAGGAGTACCTGCTCATCTGATGTCGGAGGCTTGTACTGTCGCCAAGGCGATATGTCAATTTAAGTGTCCAAACGGCTTCATCAGTAAACCTGATGATTGTTTATACTGCGAGTGCCATCAGAAGACTACTTTACAAGGTTTGGTTTTCTTTCTTTTATGTGTTCTCGTTTCCAATGGCAAACATTATAGATAGTTTTACTTGATTTCATTGCAGCTGGTGTTAAGGGCCGTGTGGCGCCCGTACAATGTCTTCCTATACTTCGACATAGTGCGGTTATATTTATATCTTCCTTTGGATCAGTGAGCCTATTCTCGTAACTTGGAAAACCGAGTTCCGCATAAGCCTGTGCAGCCATGCAAACTACAGTCGACTCTCGTTATCTCGAATTCCAAGGGACTCACTGAAATACTTCGAGATATCCGTACCTCGACATATCAGAGTTGGGATAGTGAGGAAAACAATCAATTGAACAAGCACATTTAACAAATGAATATGTAATTTGGCTCCTGAAGTTAGAAATATATATATAGAATAATGTGGAAGAGGAGGAGCAATTTCTCCTCTTTTCCACATTATTTTATTACCTGTTGTCATAGTTTCATGTTAAAACAGGGACCAGATTTTCACTTCGAGATAAGCGGTAATTCGAAATAAGCGAGTTCGAGATAACGAGGTTCGACTGTACGATGCTGTCAGATGAAGAGTCTCAATAAAACTGAGACTGATTTTCTTTCCTTTATGTGTTCTTTGTTTCACGAGGACAACCTTTATAGATTATATATGTGTAAAGATCTCATACTTAAAGGCTCCAATTCCTCAAAAATAGACATTCTGTTATCCAGGTCTAATAATATGATATATGTTATTAATACAATCATAAAATGTGGCGCATGACAGCCTGTAAAATTTCAGTTAGTCACTCATTCTTGAAATGAAATGATTTTTATCGTATCTCTGAATTAATGTTGCCAATACGTATTAATTCAGACTCGTACGATAAAAACAGTTTATTTTTGATCCAGTTCAAAAACGGGAGACTACCTGAAATTTTACAGGCTGTCAGATGCCACATTTTATGATCGTATTAATACCATATATCAATTTATTAAACCTTTCCTGGATAAAAAAATGTCTATTTTTGAGGAATATTTAACGTACCTCTTCACTTATATTTTGAATCCAATTAGAAACCGTTTCAGTATACACGAGTTGCTCATGTCAACATCAGACTGCGCACAAAACTTTTTCAGTTAAGGCATTTTTGTTTTTTGCCACAATGAGTGATTAGGGGAATGTACATGTAATGAGTATATGCCCTGGGACATGTTGTTTCATCATGGATCGGCTCAAGAATTATCATTGCTAAATCAACAAATCTTAAGGTATTAATATAAGCACATGGTATATCGCAATGCATCATAATTATGACAAATCTGATATGTTGCTGTCGCATAATTTTTAGAACAATACTCTTGAAAAAAAATGTGTTCTCGGCATTTTCTACAAATTCCTTGTTTGCAAATAACATGAAAACACGATTGCCTCCAGATATCTACTCTTTATATCCGTCATGCATATGCAAACTGATTTGTACAGACTGCGCTCTTTTCTTTTTGATAGAGCAGCGCATTATTTGTTATTATAATTATTAGTGTAGTTTTGACTTCTGATAAGAATAATACATGTACGTTTAAATACATTTAAAAGAAACTACTTATCAAATGAAGTAGACTTGAAAAGCCATACACTTTGTGTTATATAAAGTGTACGGCGTTTCAAGTCTACTTCATTTGATAAGTAGTTTCTTTTAAATGTCTTTAAACGTACATGTATTAATATCCAAATGAAGATAGTAAGTGAGAAATTGATTAAAATAAACAAAAATAAAATATTTCTGAAATTTATGTATCATTCGGTAATTTTCATGTTTTCTACAGGTGATGATCTGGCGGATGAACAAGGGTTCATGCTAAAGTTGCCGAATCCCTGTGTACAAGGAATGGACCGATGTGAAATACTGTGTAGATCTGGTTATTTGCTTGGACCACGTAACTGTGTGTACTGCACGTGTAGGGCTTGAATAAAGTCATTACAGACAATTAAACAACAGAGAAAATAGAACAAGTCAATTAATAGATCTAGGAGGATGAATTTAGAATAAAGCGTAGAACTCCAGTATTATTAAATTGTTTGTGTTTAGTCATTGAGACTGTTGTGAATAAAATACTTAAGTTTCTGAATAGCGCATTGATCAACTACACGCATTTGGATATTTCGAACTGTTACATAGGACCAGCATTGGCAAGGTCAGCAGAGCAAAATACGGCTTGGGGCTTAGTTGCCTAGCATTGTGGTCACTTTGTTGGGGTAGAGGGAGCTGGTTGCTCTGCTTTTCTTTGTCTTGTGTCTTGTTGGCAAAACTTATTGAAACCGTTTAAAAAGACTGACATTTGCTACAAAACGATGGATATTGTATGGCAAACCGCAGACATGGTAGTTAACCCTACTATGGTTGATAACCTTGCTTCGTACTTAAATTGCTCGACGGTGAATCGGACATCAGGCTAAATGACGACACAATCTGTTTTAAAAAGTTGGCTCTGTGCTGGGGCCCATTCATCGTGTACCTGTTTGTGGTTCTCTTGTGTTCTGGCATCAGTTCGCCATTGCGCCATTTGCTTTTTTTCAGTACAGTGTTTGTGATTATATGCGTTTCACCGCGATTTTTCACTGATGAGGTAGAGGAACCCTAATCGAACGGAGCATGTTTGTAGTTTGGAACTGCATCATAAGGGTGAGATTCCGCGCAGGTAACACTGGTTTAAACTCTTAACCACAGTAGTTTTTCTACTGGCCGTTCCATAGCGGTTCTTCTGCCGCATTTCTTTTTCGCGCGTCTGTGGTTGCGAATGTGGCGTTTGTTTTGGCGTTATTTGTTCCTCACTTCTCCTCCTTTTGGTGCCTCGGGAGGGATGTGCTTATTTATTGTGGCGTTTCATAGATCTCTTTACTCACAGTTTTGTGTACTGTGTGCCATGGCAGGGTTCAAATTTAACTTTTTTGACAGCTTGCTAAAATTAGCAATTAGCATTATTTTTTACTTGCTAACCTTTCAGCCAACTTGCTTTTTCACACTTGTAAACACTGTTAAATGTGGCTTTAAACCTTAGCACTCTAGGTAAAAATTTCAGCAGACATTTTAAAATATTTTTATTTTTCCCAGAAAACAGGTTTTGACATTACATGCAAATTGTCTCCTATGGAGACAATTCACATGTAATGTCAAAACCTGTTTTCTGGGAAAAATAAAAAAAAGTAATGTCATTGCTTTTGGAAAAGAAATTGTAAAACTTCAGCAACAGTGACTCAGGTTCCACAATTAAAGAGAATCTTTCCAACTTGCTAGAATTAGCAAGTGTTGGAAATTGCAGCTTGCTTTTTGAGGAAATTAACCAGCATTTAGCAAGTTAGCAAGTGCTAAAATTGATCCCTGCATGGTTTGCTTTCTCTTCCTCCTGGTGTCATTGGTAGACTATATTCCGTGATTGTGACTATTCTTGGACTATTCTGATGGTAACTTACATGTCCAGGAAGAGCCACAATCACAGACCATAGACTACCAATGGTACCAAGAGGAACATTAAACAATCTGACAACGCACACATTAGAAACCAACTAAAATAAAACCAACAAGCTCCCTCTGGACTTACGAGGTGATCACTGTGCTGAAAAGGACTAACTAAGCTCAACAATAGGACACCAAACATTACACAATACGTAAAAGAGTCCCGCATCGAGCAGTCGCAAGGCTTCACAAAGATGGAGCAACACCAGATTCGCCGCCTCAGAATGGGTCAGTAAAAACAACCTGGGGATGTAAATCTATTTTACAGACGCCAAATCTTCACCCTAGGCTACGCACCCAACCGGTGAAGCATGACATAAAACATGTAAATCAAATCAAATTACTGCAATGAAACACAGACACTTACAGCCGGAGACCTGACCCACAATCTTGCAATTAAAAAGGAATGCATAGCTACCGAATGTGATTGGGTTAAAAACTTATTCTGCAGTCTGTCACATCCATGTTAAATCAGCTGTTAATGCATTTCCTGTGTATGTTCACTTTTACCTTTACTGTGGCCAAACCGCATTATCTTCTCCAGACATCAACGCAATTTGTTCTAGACATGGGTAGTTCGAGTCACTGCGAGTTTATCATAGTCTCAGATTAGGAGGTAAATGGGGGATAATTTAGGATGTCTTTTGATCTTCTATAAAATATTGGTATATTAAGTGTACGCATTAGAATCATCTCGATGATGTGATCTTTTATGAGAACATTTAACATACATTTCATTATAAAATAAAAATAAATGTCCCTAAATGTTTTTTTTTTCCGAACTATCGGAAGTCTTTCTTAGGGACACAAAAACGAGTTTGAATCAGCCACTGTAAATGAGCCATCGGTGTTGGCATCATTGACGTCTTACTGAAAACAAAGGTCCTGGGAGTGCCACAATCACAAACCGCAGCCCTTCCCAGACCCCAAGAGGAAGAGGAAACCGACAAATCCAAACAAGCACAAATCAACCAAACGTACGAAAAGCACTAAGATTAGCTCTCTCTTCCCCAAGCGAGGTAATCACAATACTAAAAGGACTGAAAAACACAAGAACAAAATGACACACGGAAAGACATACAACAAATCGCCTCGTAGAATAAACCACAAAGCAACAAAGAATAAGACTAACACCGGGACCACCGCCTTAGAACGGTCAGTAGAGTAAACCACCTTTGTAAAAACTTTTACAGCTAGCTAACTTCACCCTCGGTACCGATGCTACTCTTAATACAGAAATACATGAAAATTCGGTTCGCATAAAGGCTCCCAACTCAGTCAATACATCAAAGCGAAAACGTAAAAATCAAATTAATCACTATAATAAACAAAGACGAGTACTCATGGCTAATTCTACTATATGCCAGAGTAAATGAAAATCAATAGTTGAACCACGGCGGGCCAAGCCAAAGACATTTCGTCAAGCCCCAACCCACTGGTTAAAGTTTTATGAAGACACCGTCATTGAGTCTGAGGCCCAAACCGCCGTCGTGCAATTCAAGAGTGAAGCATAGGCATCAACAATAATTGGGTTGACAGCTAGGCATGCAGTCTGCCGCATAATATCCAGGCTATAACCAATTCTTTTATAACGGTTAATAAGTTTCCTGAATTGCTCCGAAAAGTTAGATTTACCTACAATTTTTCTAAATCTGTGCACTAAGTCACCGTAAAATTCTGGTTCCGATATACCTTGTTGCAGGAGTGTTTTCAGACTGACGCTATATTTTTCTAACAAGGCACTGTGTCTGCGATAAAATTTCGAAAACGCCTTACGAAGTTTAAAATAACGTTCACAACAAGTTCACAACATAGTGCTATTGGGATTAGCGGAAAAGATGGCGTGACGTCATCGCTCTACATACGGGTAACTCTCACAGGTACAAATTATTAGCAGGAACATATCAAACTTGATTGATTGTATGTTAAAAGGCTCGATACGTGTACAATTTGCAGTGTAGTCATAACCATCTTTTCCGATAACTGCTATTTTATGGAAAGTATATCAATAAACAATATAACCGATATTTTTAATCGCATTTTAAAGGGAAACTTTAATGCAATGTTTGTCTGAAAATATTAAAGCAAAAAAAAAAAAAAAAAAAAAAAAAAAAACAAGAATTTTGGAGCAAATTTGATCCAAATCGGTTAAGAAATAAGAAAAAAAGATGTTTACATCACGAAAACATGCCTATATAATTTTGACCCCCTTAAACCCCACTTTTATATAGTAAAACTGTGGTTTACAGGGGTATACATTATTTTTTTTATTTCTGCACAAAAACCTAGATTGTGGGTACTCGTTAGAACCGCCTCGCCGAGGCGGTTCTAATGAGTACCCACAATCTAGGTTTTGAGCAGAAATATGAAAAATATCAAAGGTTTTTTTTTTATCTGAAATTTTTCATTTTTTGATGTTAAAAATTTCAGTATATTTGAAAAGGCATGTTTTCTTAATGTATTTTGTATAACCCTGAGCATGTACGTCGCCATTTTAAAAAAAAAAAAAATTAGATATTTTAATTTTTTAAGACACAAATAAAAGTCGCCTGTTGACACGAATATTCTGCTTATGTGAATAAGTTGTCAGATTTTATGCAAATGAACACATTTACAGTTAAACAACAACAAAACATTGTTTCAGACGTGACGTCAGTCACTCACAAAAATGGCGGCTTCCATGACAGCACTTTCTAAAATTTCAAAATCCAATATTTTTTTTTTCTAATTTACTAACCGATTTTCATAAGTTTTTCACCAAATTACTCAGCCAATCATGCTTTTTATTTTCTAACATGCTTATTATTGTATGTACTTTTCCCGTTAAGTGATACTCTGTTTACGTTTGTTAGCCTAAAGATTAGCCGACTTTTTATGTTTCTAGATATCGTTTGCAAAAATTTCGTATTCTGTTATTTTACATATACCAGATATAATTTGAATCGGACCAATACTCATTAAGCTGAAACACTTGTCCGGTTACTTTTTGAGCAGACCTCGAACATTTAATAACCTGTCACGTCCAGCTGTCGTATAATCTAAGCTGATAAGGATTAAACCTAATGGTCAAAACAAGAGGTCATTTTGGTCCGTCTGTACGATAACCACCTATAAATAACATTTGGAGGTACATGCATTACACTTTTATGGATAAGTACACCATACCTTTGCTGAGCTGCTCCATTAACCCATCTTGAAGGAAATTTCCTCACAATTTCTGAACCCTTTTTACTATACAAGTTTAAGCTTTCACCAAAATCTTGGGCTATGTTTCGCACACACTAATGTTAAGGCTGATTTTAATAATCTTATTTTTTTCTAACATGCAAATCATGGCTAAATCGGCTAAATTCCGAACCGCAAAGGTTGAATTGGAGAAGTCTAGATGAAATCTCACCTAAATGAGAATGATCCTCATATTAAAAAGGAAAATAATTGCATCTAATTTCATATCGCTTTGTACACTTGCATCATCAGAACAAAAATAAGCAGTTATAAGAATATTAAATGTTTGTCACGCTGCCCCGGTAATGCTGTAAATTGTTTGTGTAGCAGTACCAATGCATCTACCGACTTTAAAAGGGAACTTGTCAAAATTAATGTATAACCCATAACCTTTGATAAAGTGCTACAGTGGTAACCTTTTTAGAACATCTACATTAGTGTGGTATGCTGAAACAGTGCATGTATAAGAAGGTGTTCCAAAACATAATATTTTCTTCAGTGCTACAGCTAGTCCCGGGTTGTAGCTGTAGAAAACTAGCATAAGGTCAGTGATACATTATAGGATCTACAACGAATTCACTCCCATGTTGCAATCACAAATAAATTGTTGAAATGGGATGTGTGAGGTGTCTCAATTTGGATAAATCGAAGCGTTTCCATTAATTTTCATCTGTTCAGATACAGATGATAACACGTCAGACATAATTACAAATTTTATTTGCTTATTAGAACACCAAGTGAAAGGGGGGTGAGGGGCGGAGATAATGGCTCTTCCTGGACATCTTTTATACTGCAGTCGAACTCCAAAGACTCGAACAACTATAGGAACATGGAGATTTGTTCTAGACATGGGTAGTTCGAGCCACTGAGAGTAAACTATAGCGCCTGGTCAGAAGGAAAATGGGTATAATGCCTTTCCATCTACAGTATAACCTCAGTGGCTCGAACCCGGATGGCTCGTTTACCGTCGATGATTCAAACTCGTTTTTCAGTCCCTACAAAATCCTTCCAATAGCTCAAGAAAACAAATATTTAGGATTTTTTTTTTATTTTATCAATCGTATGTTGTGTGTACTCATTAGAATCGCCTCATCAACATACAATTATTTTGTAGAAAATGGAGAAAAAATTCCCTAAATTATCGCTATTTGCTTCCTGACCTAGCACCATGATTAACCCTCAGTGGCTCGAGCTACCCATGTCTCGAACTATTTTCTATGGTCCAAAAGATGTTCGAGCCATTGAAGTTCGACTGTATTCTTAGATAATTTTATGGATTGTTTATATTTTTATCATGAAAATGCATATTGTGTATACTAATTAGCATCGCCGCAATGAGGTGATTCTAATGTTTCTAGGGACTTTAAAACGAGTTTGAATCAGCCACTCAAATTGTCTCCTGTACAGATAGTTTAAATGCAATAGCAAGCCCTATTTTATAGCATGCGAATGATCTGTTAAGTCATATTTTATTGACAAACCATTATTTTAAATAAGAAAAAAAGTAGTTCCAGATCTTATATTTTTCACTGCTCAGAGGAGTGAAAATATACGTTTTATATTTTCACTAGAAAATATTGCTATTTTACCTTTCATGATTTAGCGGTGATTCTGGTGTTGTGTTTTTTGTTTGTTTACTTTTGTCAAGTTTGTGCTGCTCACTGCGGGTGATATTTCCTGTTTATTATATACAAAGTAATAAAATATAGAGAATTATTAATGAAATAAAATGCATATTTCGAAAAAGAGTTATATTTTTACTAGTGGAGATATAAAACGTATATTTTCACTCCTCTGAGCAGTGAAAAATATAAGATCTGGAACTACTTTTTTTCTTATTTAAATTAATGGTCAAAGGGAAGCATGTTCAATACCTCAATTCATGTTCAATACCTAAAATGTTTCTTGTTTTATTAAATTGAACTAAATACAGTTGATTCTATTGCTCATATCCCTATAAAAGACACTTTTAGGCTGAAATATTTCGGGGACTATTTTCTTTCGGAAGTAGGTTTCCCGCTGTTATGCGGTTCTTATATGTCACCGCCAAGGGACAAAACTGCGTGTCAGACTTCCCCTTGCAAATGCCAGATTTGTATCTCTTCTATCGAAAACGATGTATATAATAAAAAGAAAATTCAAATGTTTGTCGTGAATATGACCTCGGCACTCATGAAATATTCATTTTTTCACTTCACTCGATGAAATAAAAGTCATATTCACTCCAAACATTTGAATATCCTCTATTTATTGTTCTATTGTTGTGTTTTGTGGGTTCTATTTGTCATCGTGATCACTTTGTAGAGTAATAGAGAACTGTGTCCTTTGGTGTATGTTGGTTTGTAACCTGTATGCTGCCCATCGTGGTTTATATAGGACGCGCCATGCAATAACATTCTGACAGCGAAGGCCCAGATCAGCCTGCCCATGCGCAGTCTGATCAGGACCTTCACTGTCCGCTAACAGACATTACGAAAACAAGCCTATTCAAATATACTGAAAATTTTACCACCAAAAGAATGAAATTTTTTAAGGTAAAATTCTGATTTTTTTTATATTTCTGCTCAAAACATAGATTGTGGGTACTCGTTAGAACCGCCTCGGCAGGGCGGTTCTAACGAGTACCCATAATCTATGTTTTTGAGCAGAAATAAGAAAAATAATGTATACCCCTGTAAACCCCAGTTTTACTAATTAAAAGTGGGGTTTAAGGGGGTCAAAATGATATAGGCATGTTTTCGTGATGATTATTGGATACAACAGAATGTATGAATAGAGAGCAAAGGCCCGGATGATAGGTTTACGCATGAGCAGGATGATGTGACGTTACTCATTTTGCGCATGCTCGAAGGCACAGTTTCGCATTTATTCTCCCTTTTACATCTTCAATACTGTCAGTTGGACTTCGATGATTTTTCTAGACAATAGGTAGTGCGAGGAACAGAGAGTTACTCACTGCGCCAGGTCACGAGGGAAATGAAGATAATTTAGTTTTCTCTCTTCTGAAAAATGGCTGTTGAGTACATTCATTAAAGTCGCGATCTTAAAAAGTACAGTCTACACACATTTTCATGCCAAAATAAGAAAATGTCTCTCCGATAGCTCTAATTGCAGACTTTGCCATTGCAAAAAATGGACCGATGCAGTTACTTTTCGAATGCCCCTCGTAGTTGCAAAATACATAGTTCCAAAGTTCTACTGTCCTTATGATGGTTGTTGTCTTCGTTTGAATGCAGTTTTAATAGCTTTCATATATGTTCGCCTAGGCGACTTCTTAATCAGTCCAGACAGGAAAATCATATAAGCCGCGTTGTGAAAAACGTACCTTCTGACATGTGCGCACAACGAAGACTCAAATCAGACTGCGCATCCGCGCAGTCTGAGCAGAGTCTTCGTTGTATACATGCAGAAACTGCGCATCCTTAGCTATCCGAAATGCGCCCAGTGAAGATTCTGATCAGACGGCGTGAAAGGGCAAAATGATCCGAATCTTCGCTGAGGGCATATGTCCGAAGGCATGCTTACTCACGTGGCAGCTCAAATGGTTGCACCAACTTGACCTTGTCAAAGCACTTCTGGGGGTCCTTCCAAGAACCCCGAAGACTCATATTAGATACTATCCATCATTTTTGTTCCGTATTTAGACGTTTTACAAAGGGTGATGACAGGTAAAGAGCCTTGGTTAGCCCTTGAAAATTATAAATTAATACAGACATAAAAGAAAGCCATTGTGATATTGCGGGCTGTAATATAAAGCTTTAACTTTTTCACTGCCACAAGCAATGACAATAGGCTTTTGCAAACATCGTAGACTCTAAATTTGGAACTGCATAAGAATAGTTTACGTTGGTCCTGCTAGAGCTGGATATACCCTACCTTTGCAAACAGTGTAGATCCAGATCAGTTCACACTCTTTGCCATTCAGTATGTGAAATTATATCAATAATCTGGATCAAGTAATCTGACTAGCTGAAAATTTAAAAAAGGGCGCGGCATCTTAATTTACTTTTTTAAGTTTTGCGCGAGTAAAACTGGTTTATGTCCTGCAGCCGTTTTCTACTGTCCATTCCAAGGCGGTACCCTTGTTGCAGTTCTCTTATTTTTCGTGCGTATGTGGTTTCACATACAGTGAACCCTCGTTACAACGTCAGGATATTCCCATTAAAAGAGTTGGCAGTTGTACAGAATGCTTAATGTGCAGATTGATATGTAAGAAAGGTCTTGTTTTCTTTCTTGTTTCCTCATAGAACATATGTTTTGGATATTCATTAGAATCGCTTCAGTGAGGCGATTCTAACAAATATTCAAAACATATGTTTCTTTAAAGTATTAAATACAATATTCTTGCATAATTTGAGACTAATTATTACCTCTTAAGCGAAGGTTTCGTGACAGTTAAATTGTCATTGTAACGAATTTTGTCGTTGTATCGAGTTTCGGTATAAAGAAGGTTTTCTGTTCGATGTTTATTAAGTCATTATTTGTTCCTCATCTCTCATCAAGAGATACGACATAAGACATAAGGTAGAAGAATCTACTTTAAATCGGTATTCAAATTTAATACAGTCGACTCTCGTTATTTAGAATTCCAAGGTACTCTCTAAAATACTTCGAGATATCCGTACTTCGACATATCAGATTTGCAGAATTGAGGAAAACATAAATCGAACAACCGCATTTATCAAATGGATATGTAATTGGACTCTTGAAGTTAGAGATATGTTGAAAATATTGTGGAAAAGAGAAGAAATTGCTCCTTAGGAGCAATTTCTCCTCTTTTCCACAATAATTCTTTTTACCTGTTGTTAGATTTTCATGCTTAGGCATGGACCAGTTTTCCACTCCGAGATAAGCGGTTATTCGCGATAGGCGAGTTCGAAATAACGAGTGTCAACTGGACATCCAAACATCAGCAATTAAGGCTATTTTACCGTCTCACGAGACATTAAGACTATACATGTAAAACAACAAACATCACAGATTGATATTACACGTATCACACGTACAACATAAAAATGAGCTTTCAGAAAAAAGTCTTGAGAAGTCTTTAGAAAGCCTTTCTCCAAAAGAGTATCCCACAAAGCCTTCAGAAAAAAATACTTCAAAACGTCTTTAGAAAGCCTTTCTCCAAAAATTCTCCAAAAAGTCTTTAGAAAGCCTTTCTCCAAAAGAGTATCCCAAAAAGTATTCAGAAAAAATTTTCAAACAGTCTTCAGAAAGCCAATCTCTAAAAATTCTTCAAAAAGTCTTAAGAAAGCCTTAGTCCAAACGAGTATCCAAAAGAGTCTTTAGAAACATTCTTCAAAAAGTCCTTAGAAAGCCTTTCTCCAAAGTAGCATCCCACAAAGTCTTCAGAAAAAAATTATTCAAAAAGTCTTCAGAAAGCTTTTCTGCAAAACGGTAGCCCAAAAAGTCTTCAGAAAAAAGTCTTTAAAAGGTCATTAGAAAGCCTTTCTCCAAATGAACATCCTAAAGGTCTGCAGAAAAAGTCTCCAAGAAGTCTTTAGAAAGCCTTTCTCCAGAAACCGAAAGCCCATAAAGGGAGAAATGCCTATTAAAGGCACCATCTCTTGATAGATCGAAAATGAGAAAGACAATCTAAATTAAAGACAAGAAATATGGCCATAAATAAAACTTCTTACTCGTAATAGTCCTCATCACGAAAACATGCCTATATAATTTTGATCCCCTTCAACCCCACTTTTATATAGTAAAACTGGGGTATACAGGTGTAGACATTATTTTTTTCTTATTTGTGCTCGGAAACATCTATTGTGGTACGCGTTAGAACCCACAAACTATGTTTTGAGCAGAAATATGAAAAAATATCAGAGTTGTTTTGTTTTCTTTTAAAAAAAATCAGTTTTTGGAGGTGAAATTTTCTATATAATTATTTAAATACGCGTGTTTTCGTAATGTTGTTTTTGTTGCCTTGGTAAGATAGTGCTACGTGAATCTGGCATTTCCTTAGTATCTTCACTAAAACTTTCACATATGATTCTATTTTTGACACGGTCTCTAAAATTTACTGACTACGTATATAATGCTTATCTAATTAATACCTGTCAAATCAAAATCCACCTGTCTTCGTATACCGGCACACCCTCAAGTGACAAAGAAAGCAATCAGCGCATAATAAATGTGTTTTGGCGGTCTGATAAAAACATGATAATTATTTCAATACTTATTATTTAATCGTTTATTACTATCCCTGATGACATAAATGTAAACGCCTGGGTATTATTTCGCTTTTAACTCTTAAAAGCACTAATGGCAACTATAGCAGATGACACTTTGAAATGTCCTTTTTAAAGACATTTATTGTTGGCTTGTAGGTCAGCTCCGCTATGTCGTCCGAGTGCATACTCACTTATCAAGCAATTATCTCACTACCATCGACAGATACTTTGTCCCTGACCTTGACATTAAAATATGTTTTACTGGGTATTGTTAACCCTTGTCATACGGAATGAATTAGGATGCCACGCCCACTTCTAATTTTCAGCCAATCAGATTACTTGCTCCAATTTTTTTCATACAAATTCAAATACGATATGACAAACAACTCAGATCATGATCATTTGGCTTCACCAGAAGCCATCTGATCTGGATCTACACTGTTTGCAAGGGCAGGATACATCCGGGTTCAGCAGGACAAGTGTTAATACTTAAAGGGCCAGTCATGATATCAGCAGGCGACATTCTACATTTTAGTTTTGGTATCTCACTAAGCAAATGGAGCAAAAAAAAAAACAAAAAAATCAAGTCTTATTTTCTTTGGAAAGGAAAACAATATTTTAACCTGATGTCTGCCAGAATTTGTGACTTCTGCTACCATGGTGAGCGTGTATCTCGGAAGATCAAAGCGATGCGATTTGATTTGGGTCAAAATCTAGATCGTTGTTAATGATCTTTTAAATCCTTTGATGTAAATGAGCTAGTAGTGGTATAATGTTCAAACGATCAGTCAAAGACTAAAACGCATGAGCAGTTTTGCACATCTCATTACTATTCATGATGAAAAATATACAGTCAAACCTCATGTCTCGTTTATAATGGCTCACTCGAACTAGGTTTTGAGTCCCTACGAAATTCTTCCGATAGCTCAAGAAAACAAAAAAATATTATTAATTTCTTATTCTTTCATGAAATTGTATGTTGCGTGTACTCATTAGAATCGCCTCGTCGAGGCGATTCTAATGAGTATACACAAGATACAATTATTGTGTAGAAAATCGAAAATATTTCCCTACATTATCGCTATTTGCTACCTGACCTTGCGCCATAATTAACCCTCAGTGGCTCGAACTACCCATATCTCGAACAAATTTCTACGGTCACAAAGATGTTGGAGCCATTGAAGTTTGACTGTATGTGAAGATATCCAGAGAATGCCTGCCGGCTTCGAGGGATCAGCTAGATGCGCGTCCGACTGGTGATCAGGAGGTTGCGGGTTCGATCCCCGCCGGGTCGGCAACATTCATTCGCGGAGATACGATCTTTAAATATTTTCTACGGTCATTTTCTCCCTTCCGCTGATTCAAGAAGGACAGTTGTCAGTTTCTAATGAAAGAATGTGCACAATACTGGTTAACCGCTCAGAGGACTAAGTCTGCCCAGAAAAAGTGTGGTTAGGTAAACTGACCGCGCTCGACAGGACCCCGTTGGGTTGACTGGGCCGTAAAACCACAACACAAACTAACCCAGGGAATGCCACAGTCACGTTACACAGCCTTCCAAGGTCAGGAAAACATGGAGGAAAGGAACAAACGTCCCAAATGAAATCACCGACGCACAACAAAGAACTGCAACAGAAGAACCGCTTTGGACCGGCTAACAGAAAAAAAAAACAACAACAACAACAAAAAAAAAACAACAAAAAACAACTACTGAGTGGCCTAAACTAGCATTCCACAGTTTCGCACATGTGAACCTGGAAAAATTTAAATATTTAGGGGTAGGGCTAGAAATCAATCTTAAAATACTTGTTTCTGCTCATTTGGCAAAAACTGAAATTATATATTTGTCAGCTATTGTTAATATTGAAAAAAAAAGACTTTTCTTGAGGTCACATGACCTTATTATTAAAGACTGTATGTAAAATAGGAAACTGGTGAATATTGTCTGGTCCTAGGTTTTACCCTGTCATGAATTGAAGCATGCTTTCAGGTGCATTTTATTGAAAAGACATCGTGGCTTAAAGGTATTCATTTCTGTATAAAAGTAATATTCTGTAGGTGCTCTGTCAAATTATCAACTGTTCCAGGGTAGTGCGTTGTCCTAGAGTTGATGATAATCTATCGAAAACTGCACTTGTTTGCATAAAATTGGACGCAGTCGGAGGTGGGCATTGTTTACATTAGTGCAACAGCAGATGTTGGTGCATTGCAGTAACTTTTATGATGATTAAATTATTATTTGGTATTTTATGCAATGTATTGATACAGTACGTAATGGACATGTACTGTTATATTTAGTTTGCTTGCATTTTATTTGTGTGACAGCCTGGCAAAGTAGAAATGGAAGAAAAAAAAAACTGTGGAATGCACCCTTTACTCGCGCGATACCTCACCCTCAATTCCGATTGAACTCCAAGTCACAAATATACCTTCGGCCCGCATAATGGTACTCTACCTCATCTGTAAAGCATCACGGTGAAACACATGTAATCAAAACATGTGGGACGGGACAAAGCAAATGGCCTTATGTCGATCTGAAGCCAGGACACAAGAAAAACAAAAAGAGGACCACGATGGGTTGTATTTGTACACTATTTGACACTAGGGTGAAGATTTAGTACAGACAACCCTCTTTATACCGACACTCGATACAACGACAAAAGTCGTTATAATGACAATTAGACAGTCTCGAAACCTTCGTTTAAGAGGTAACAATTAGTCAAAAATTATGCAAGAATATTTTATCTAATACTTTAAAGAAACATACGAATACCACTCAACCTTGGGCTAGGAGGCAGGAGCAAGTGTTGCACGTTAAATTAGCAGGCTAATTGAAACCGAGTATGCTGTGTTCATCATTTTAATGTTCGTTTGCTTCCAGAAAATTTTTCTATTCAAAATCTATTTACAGAATGTCCTTTGTTACATAATATGAAAATTAAGGCTATTACTATTTATTCACAGTAGTAACTCTCTCTCTCTCTCTCTGCCTGTCTGTTTGTCTCTCCCTGCCTGTCTGTCTGTATGTATGTATCTCTCTCTCTCTCTCTCTCTTTAATGAGGAGTTAGCAACCATTGTATAGTACCGTCCATAGCCTTCTTTTTTCATAATTTATACGAGACTTGCTTACGAATCAACCTAGCCCAGACACCTTCGCCGGCCTCGGTGGCTCAGTTGGATGCGCCGTCCGACTGGAGACCAGGAGGTCGTGGGTTCAACCCCCGCCGAGGTCGGCAACATTCTTTCGTGGAGATTGATCATGAAATATTTTCTACGGTCATTCTCTCCCTTCCGCTGATTCAAGAAGGGCAGTTGTCAGTTTCTGGCGAAAGAATGTGCACAATACTGGTTAACCGCTTAGAGGACTAAGCCTGCCCAGTAAGCGTGTGGTTAGATAAACTGACCGCGCTCGACATGACCCCATTGGGTTGACTGGGCCGTAAAACCTCAAACCTAAACCTAGCCCAGACACCTTGACAATTCAGGTTATTTTCTCCCATAATAAAAATGAATACAAATTATGCAGATATCTTTAGGATAGGTAACTTGGCAGATTTTCAACAAGTTCCGCTTACTTAAATTTCTGAAATTTTCACATTACTGTTGTGAAACATCAATAATTTAAATTAAGCTAAGAAAAATTAAAAAAATATTTTCTTAGACACAAGTAAAAAACAATCACTTTACTACAGAACTTGCATAGGTCAGACCAATCTTAGGCCGTGAATTTAATTTTAGGGTAACATATTTGAGAACAAAACACAGAAACATTCAAGACAAATGGTTTCTGATAAGATATGTATGACCAGAACAAAATGTTATCATTTAAAATAAAACGGAAAGCGAAAACGTCTTTCCGGGTGATGTCGAAAGGTGATTTGCTTGTTCCAGTTCTAAAAGCCAGATGCAGTGGCCCAAACCAAAACAGCTATCCGTTTATAATACGTGACCTTTTTCAGTTTTGGGAGTGTGTTCATATTCTTTTAGAATATTTCTATAATGTATTTGTCTAGATGATATATTTGGTCAATCCGTTGCCTACGTAGGCTGTGCTGCGGTGCTCATGGCATGCAGATTGTTGCAGTACGTGTATATTTGTATTATAGGGTATATTTGGCCATTCTGTTGTCTACGAAGACTGTACTGCGATGTGCATGAAATATGTATAAGAATGTGTATATTCTTATTATATATTTGTCTATATGGTATATTTGGCCAATCTGTTGTCTAAGTAGGCTCTGCTGCGATGTGCATGAAATATGTATAAGAGTGTGTATATTCGTATTATGTATATGTCTAGATGGTACATTTCACCAATATATTGTCTACGGAAGCTCTGCTGCGGAGCGCGTGAATTGTGATTTAGAGTGTGTATATTCTTATTATGTATTTGTCTAGATGGTATATTTGGCCAATCTGTTGTCTACGTAGGCTCTGCTGCGGTGCGCATGAAATATGTTTTAGAGTGTGTATACTCGTATTATGTATTTGTCTAGATGGTATATGTGACCAATCTGTTGTCTACGTAGGCTCTGCTGCGGTGCGCATGTGTTTCGATTTAGAGTGTGTGTATGTTCTTATTATGTATTTGTCTTGATGGTGTATTTTGCCATTTTGTTGTCTACGAAGGCTCTGCTGGGTGCGCATGAAGTATGTTTTAGAGTGTGTATATTTTTATTATGTATTTGTCTAGATGGTATATTTGGCCAATCTGTTGTCTACGTAGGCTCTGCTGCGGTGCGCATGAAATATGTTTTAGAGTGTGTATACTCGTATTATGTATTTGTCTAGATGGTATATGTGACCAATCTGTTGTCTACGTAGGCTCTGCTGCGGTGCGCATGTGTTTCGATTTAGAGTGTGTGTATGTTCTTATTATGTATTTGTCTTGATGGTGTATTTTGCCATTTTGTTGTCTACGAAGGCTCTGCTGGGTGCGCATGAAGTATGTTTTAGAGTGTGTATATTTTTATTATGTATTTGTCTAGATGGTATATTTGACCAATCTGTTGTCTACGTAGGCTCTGCTGCGGTGCGCATGAAGTATGTTTTAGAGTGTGTATACTCGTATAATGTATATGTCTAGATGGTATATTTGGCCAATCTGTTGTCTACGTAGGCTCTGCTGCGGTGCGCATGTGTTGCGATTTAGAGTGTGTGTATATTCTTATTATGTATTTGTCTAGATGGTGTATTGGCCATTTTATTGTCTACGTAGGCTGTGCTCCGGTGAGCATGACTTGTAATTTAGAGTGTGTATATTTTTATTATGTATTTGGCTAGATGGTATATTTGGCGAATCTGTTGTCTACGAAGGGCGTGCTGAGGTGTGCATGAAGTATGTTTAGTGTGTGTATACAGTCGACTCTCGTTATCTCGACCTCGCTTATCTCGAATAACCGCGTATGACGAAGTGAAAATCTGGTCCCTGATCTAACATGGAAATCTAACAACTATCAAAATATTGTGGAAAAGAGAAGAAAGTGCTCCTAAGAAGCAATTTCTCCTCTTTTCCACAATATTTTCAATATATCTCTTAACTTCAGGAGTCAAATTACATATTCATTTATTAAATGTGGTTGTTCGATTTATTGTTTTCCTCAATTCCGCAAATCTGATATGCCGAGGTACGGATACCTCGAAGTATTCCAGAGAGTCCACTGGAATTAGAGATAATGAGTTTCGACTGTATTTGTATCTCTTCTCATTTTTGTGATTCGGGATGGTAGTTTTCAATGGTTCCAAGGTGGTTCCTCAGTTGCAGGTATTCTGTGTGTGTGTGTGTGTGTGTGTGTGTGTGTGTGTGTGTGTGTGTGTGTGTGTGTTGTTTCTGTGGTGAAAAAGCAATGGGACTCAAAAACATAACTAATATATAGTAAACGCATTTTAGACTGAATAAACTCCCCAGCACTATATTTTGGTAGAGTCCAATTTCAGTTTAGGTTTGTCAGGCTAAGTGGTTTAGATATTCCTAGAGAAAAATGGCTGGACTATTTGCATACACTGGTGAGTTATATCAGACGCCGCATTCTACGGCGGATCTGTTCTGTTTGCTAATGGCCCCTTTGGGTTCTCTAGACTAAAATGTGTTAAGATCAACCCCTTTTGACATATATATTTCTCTGACCGCGGCGGCCGGATAGCTTAATTGGTAGAGCATCAGAAATGTTATCCGAGTGTCCGGGATTCACGACCCGGTATGGCTGTAAATTTTTCAGACTCTGTGAAATTACAGCGACACTTAGAAAATTACTGATGAAAAATCTCAAATATTTATTGCTAGACACTTAATGAAACAAGTAAAATCTCAATTATTTATTGCCAGATACTTAATACAACAAATGAAATCCTGAAATAGATATCTTATCAAACGGTATTCACATCACTTCTTTCTCTTCTTATTTATGATAAAAAGGTGTCACTGTCTTTGAGACTGTACAGAAGTATTCGCCAAGAAAACCATCGATGTTGATTTTATAACTTTTTTATTTAGTTAGCCATGTAATGCATACTAAATTAGGAATACTAAGCCCCTAAACGCCAAGTGTACTGCGGCGTCAGATAGCTTTATAAGCGCTTTTTGAACAAACCTTTTCTGAGTTGTCCCAGTAACGCAATTGGTAAAGACGCTGTAGTACTAGGCGATGCCGCCACCATGGTCAGAGCTTGCATGGCCTAGTTTCCACTCCAGATAAAAACAGTTAGAAATTTATTATTTTGATTGAAATGCTCTTTCAATCTATAATGCATTTCAAGGCCCAATATTCCTAAAAAAATAGAATTTTATTATCCAAAAAAAGGTTCAATAAATTGATACATGGTATTAATACAATCATAAAATGTGGCACCTGATAGCATGTAAAATTTCACTTAATCTCCCGTACTTGAAATAGTATGATTTTTATCATATCTATGAATTAATGTCGCCAATAATAATTCAGAGTTACGTAAAAAAAAAAAAAAAAAAAAAAAAAAATTATTTCATTTTTTATCCAATTCGAAGACGAGAGACTGACTGAAATTTTACAGTCTGTTAGATGCCACATTTTATTATCTATTAATACTATACATCAATTTATTAAACTGTTTTTGGACCAAACAATGTCTATTTTTGAGGAATATGGAGCTTTTCATTTACACTAACAATCAAATAAAAAGAATCACAGGTTCATTGCCTCAGAGTTCAATGCTTATTAGTCTCATCATCGTCATAAGTTCATATACAAACAAGAATAACAGAAACAAGATGACTTTTGGACTAACATTAGCATGCAAATTTAGAACTATATTACACGTATACTCCAATCAAACCTCAATGGCTCGAACATCTTTGTTACCATGGAAACTGGTTCGAGACATGGGTGGTTCGAGCCACTGAGGCTCAATCATGGTGCCAGGTCCGGAAACAGATGGCGATAGTTTAGGAAGCCTACTCGATCGTCTATACAAGAGTTGTATATCGAGTTTACTCATTAGAATCGCCTTCATGATAAGAAGATTTCCATAAATATCTTTTTTCTAGAGCTATCGGGAGAATTTCGCAGAGATTCAAAACGAGTTCGAATCAGCCATGGTAAACGAGTTATCGTTGTTTGAGCTATTGGGATTCGACTGAATATAAGATCAACAGTATTCAGAAGTAGTGTTGGAAATTCCATTTATGTTTTTTTGTGTCGATTCACTTTGAAATTGGGGAACCCCTGTACGGACCGAACAAATATTTGATGCTGACACCACTACTACGACCACACCATTACTATGACCATTCCACTATTACGACCACTCCATTACTGCGACCACTCCACTAATACGACCAGCTTTTGTCAGTCTCAGTTTTTCTAAGGTTTCTGACAAAATGGCATAGATCAGGCTACTCCTTCAGGAGCAGTCTGATCAGGATCTATTTGTGTGCCTTTTCACTGCGTACTTTAAGAAACAACTGCATAAAAGCAAAAGTTTGGCCAAAAAAGTATGAAATAAAGTGTTCTTAATGTTAGGACATTCTGTATTCTATATTCAATACTAGGACCACTCCTTGGAGCCGGCCTCGGTGGCTCAGTTGGATGCGCCGTCCGACTGGAGACCAGGAGGTCGCGGGTTCAACCCCCGCCGAGGAGATTGATCATGAAATATTTTCTACGGTCATTCTCTCCCTTCCGCTGATTCAAGAAGGGCAATTGTCAGTTTCTGGCGAATAAATGTGCACAATACTGGTGAACCCTTACAGGACTAAGCCTGCTCAGTAAACGTGTGGTTAGGTAAATTGACCGCGCTCGACATGACCCCATTGGGTTGACTGGGCCGTAAAACCTCAACACAAACTAATACGACCACATATAGTCAATAAGAGTCTAAATCGGAATTGTACTGTCTGGAGACTCCTATAGCTGAATGATGAGAGGTTTGATAGACGAGATGGTTTTGTACGGGATGTAATGAAAAATTGGAGTCACCCTTATTCATAGACAATAAGCATTGTATCCACAGACAGTCGAAAAAATTACAGTCGAACCTTAATGGATCTTTGGGACCAGGGAAATTTGTTCGAGATATGCGTAGTTCGAGCCACTGAGTTTTCATCATAGCGCTAGATTAGAAAGCAAATAGCGATAATTTAGAGAAATCTTATCGACGATATTCTACACAAAAACTGTATGTTGAGCGTCCTTATTAGAATCGCCTTGATGTGGTGATTCTAATGAGTACACACAACATACAATTTCATGAAAAAAAAAAATAGAAAATTTCCCTAAATATTTGTTTTGTCGAGTTATTGGAATAATTACGTGAGGACTCAAAAACGATTTCGAATTAGCTATGGTAAACGAGCCTTGGTATCGAGTTATCGAGGTTCGACTGTATCAAGTTATCGAGGTTCCGCTGGTATAGTGGATAGTATAGTTTTCTCATACACGTATTGATAATAATTGATAATAGTAATAATATTAATAATAATAATAATAATAATATCAGTGTAATTGTCAGCAGTAGAAATAGCGGAAAAATAGTAAAGCTAGTCCTATACAATTTTGGCCAGCCTTTCGCCAATTTTGGCCAATTGGGGTTTAATAAATTTAAATTGTTTGCGTGTGCGTTATTTTGGAACAAGTACTGATCCAGAGGGGGTTCCAGGGGTTCAATCAAATCTCCATTTTACTCAAAAGTCCATTTTTCTCTGAAATTTTAGTTACATTTTGGCTACAAATAATTCGAACACTTTAACTTTTAACATTATCTAAAATTTGCCGAGCAAGTCCATTCTACACGCTGTGGACGTGTAAAAAAACAAAACAAAAAAAAAAAAAAAAACAAAAACAAAACAAAAAAAAACAAAAAAATGCTGGACGAGCGGCAAACAGTGCAGACCCTAATCAGACGCTGCCTTATGTGGCTTCTTTTCTGGGTCTACACTGTTTGCTCAGGTCGATGAGGCGAGTTTAATGAGTACACATAACATACAATTTCATGATAAAATAAGAAAAAAAAAACCCTAGATATTTCTTTTCTTCAGTTATCGGAAGAATTTTGTAGGGATTCAAATATGAGTTCGAATTATCTGCACTTAACGAGACATCAGTGTTCAATCTATTGAAGTTCGACTGTTAAATGTTTATGACTTCTGTCGGCAAGCACGCTACCAGGCACTTAGCTGTCTACCACGCACTATGAACCTAAACTTCAGCGTATCCATTTCTTCACTGTGAACGTTATCTCCGTCTGGTTATCATACATCTTCACATTGTAAGTTTTCTTCAAAACAACCATGTGAGGAATTGTAAACATGATACTGTACAAACCTGTATTCACATTAAATATGACTGTTAATATTTGGAACTATTTTATTATCGGCGTTTTCTGTAAGTTTTAACTGCTCTATTTTAACACTTAATATGTTTGGAAAAATTTTCAGCAGACGAGATTTTGAAATATTTTTCTTATTTTCCATAGATAATAGGATTTGACATTTCATGCCACCACGAAAACATACCTATATAATTTTGACCCCCTTAGACCCCACTTTTATAATGGTAAAGCTGGGGTTTACAGGGGTATATATTATTTTTCTTATTTCTGCTCAAACCATAGATTGTTGGTACGCGTTAGAACCGTCTCGCCGAGGCGGTCCTAACGAGTACTCACAATCTATGTTTTGAGCAGATATACGAAAACTGTCAGAATTTTTATCTGAAAACTTTCAGTTTTTGGTGGAGAAATTTTCAGTGTATTTGAACAGACGTGTTTTCGTAATGAAATTGTCTCCTTAAGTGACAATTAATATGAAATGTCAGCTCCTTTTACCTAGAAAAAATGTCATCTAGTTGTTGTCTGCTGAATCTGCCCATAGAATGGTCAGTGTTAACGCCTTAAGTTATTCTATATATTGCTTTGGTTTGGTGCCCTACTAGTAAGTGTACAAAAACGATATTTTCACAACATACTAATGTTAGTGAAACTAATGAACAAATAAAAGTAATCCTTAGTTATGAATAAGATACTTTATAAACAGTTACTTATCAACTAAGTAATTATTGCTCAAATACGTGCTAAACAGCCCGCATCATACCACTGATTAATATACATTATTGGCCAGAGCTTTACATCACGAAAACTCGCCTATTCAAATATATAGAAAATTTCACCTCCAAAAACTAAAAATTTTCAGATAAAAAACTCTGATAGTTTTCATATTTCAGCTAAAAACATAGATTGTGGGTACTCGTTAGAACCGCCTCGCCGAGGCGGTTCTAACGAGTACCCACAAACTATGTTTTTGAACAGAAATAAGAAATATACGGTATACCCCTGTAAATCCCAGTTTTACTATATAAAAGTGGGGTTGAAGGGGGTCAAAATTACATAGGCATGGTATCGTCATGATAAGAGTGCCAATACTGAAAGTTACACGGATTTATGGCATAAAAACCGAGGGATTATGGAGGGCTAATATATTACAGTATAAATCCTACATGTACAAAGAGAAGTTTATTAATAAAAATGTCTTGAAATGCATGTTTTCATATTGGCCCTGTTACATGCCCTCAGCAAGTCATATTGCCTTTCGGATGTTTGTATTGTGTTACGGCTTAGCACTCCTACATTCGACTATCTGCCTTTGCAGATTACGCATAGTTTATTGGTATACATTCAATCTCTGACCACATTCGACTATCTGCCTTTGCAGATTACGCATAGTTTATTGGTATACATTCAATCTCTGACACCTGCGTCAGGGTGTCGACTCTTTGGCTCAGTGGTTAGAGTACTGGATTTTTAACTGGGAGGACCGAGTTCGATTCCCACGGTAAACAGGATTTTTTTTTCAGCTATGTTTCATTCCTTTGTTACGATTTCATGTCGTAAGATAAGGGCTCGTCCGGATTGGACTTTATTTCGCCGAAAATGGCTTCGTGTCATCATAAATGACATCCTTGAAAAGGGGAGGTGGGGCGGGCGGGAGGCGAGGGGGGGGGTGGGGGGGGCGGGGCATGGTGTTACGACTTAGCACTCCTACATTCGACTATCTGCCTTTGCAGATTACGCATAGCTTATAAATATAAGTCAATCTCTGACAACTGCTTTAGGGAGTCGACTCTTTGGCTTAGTGGTTAGAGTATTGGATTTTTGACCGGGAGGACCGAATCCCACGACAGACGCTAAATTTTTTCAGCTAGCTTCTTTCCTTTGTTGCGACTTTCATGTCGTAAGAATTGGTATTCGACTTCGCCGAACAGTGCAATGACAATGCTGATATAATTCTGTTTCTCTATATCAATTTTCAAATTAAACAACTCGATATCAAATATGTGACGATATTCTGCCTATACGACTGACCTCGGACCTCTAACAGGGCCAGTATGAAAACATCCATTTAATAACATTACATTACAGTACTTATATGCCCACAATCATGGCTTTGAACGCGTGGAACTATTTTATTACCGACGTGTTCTGTAAGTGTCAGTTGAACCCATTGAAGACTGGAGACCTCTAAACGGATAACTGGTAAACAGTGCAGACCCTGATCAGACGCCGCGTTCTACGGCGTATGATCAGGGTGTCCACTGTATGAAAATAGTTCAACCATTTTTCTTGAGGAATGTCTAAATTATATAGCCTTACATACCAAAAATCGAAAATGGACTCTTCCAATATATAGTGTGGGAGAGTTAATTCAGTCTTTAATGGGTTAAGCTGCTCTTTTTCACACTTGATGATAACGCAATAATCCAAAGTACTGGAATAGACAGGCTTGAGCAAACTGTTCGACCAAGATCAGATGCCACATAAGGACTGATCTGGGTGGTGTACACAATTTGTCACAAATCCAGCAAATGTTAGACGTACCAGCAAGAAGTAAAATGAAATATGGCGAGGAGTTGAGACTTTCCTAGTATATAAGTTATATTTAAAGGCTTCCTATTCCTCAAAAAAAAAAAAAAAATAAAATAAATAAATAAATAAAAAAAAAAAAAAATACAAAATAGACATTTTATTTTCCAAGAAAATGTGGCACCTGACAGCCTGTAAAATTTCAGTTAGTCTCTCGTTCTTGAAACGAAATGATTTTTATCATATTTCTGAATTAATTTTGCCAACAATAATTCAGAGATACGATAAAAAATCATTTCAGTTTTGATCTAGTTCAAAAACGAGAGACTAACTGAAATTTTAAAGGCTGTCAAACGCAACATTTTATGACCATCTTAATACTACATATCAATTTATTAAACCTTTCTTGGATAAAAAGAAAAATGTCTATTTTGAGGAATACGGATCCTTTAACGACACATGGATATCAGTGGAAAGTGAGAGGAAGGAAACATCCTTTAAATACTGAGGTTGCTAGTCTTGTATCAGAGCAAATCTTATACCCTTGCGAACAGTGTAATGACAAAGTTGTTTTAATATTGTCACGTGTTCAAATAAAATAACACAGTATCAAATGTGTGACGATATCTTCTGTAATTCATAAAATATTTGACCTATTTCTGTTGAATACAAGGAAATTATGGTATCAAGAAAGATGTCACGAGTAAAAATTCTTTATCTGTAAAGGAGCATAACTTGTATGATAACAGCATATTTAGAAGTGATTACTAAATTAGGGACATACCCCCCTACGTTCCACTGATAGTTTGTAGGAAAAATTGCGCTTAAGCGAGATGTTCACGGTTACTCGAAAACTTTAGTAAACTTTCCGTTCAGCTGTGTCAGATTTCGGTGGACAGTAGCAAATATCTGCAAGCTGTCTTTCGGCACAACCAAAATGGCGGCCAATGCGAAAAAAACTTTTTACATGCTTGTTCGTAACAAAAATATGATAATGTTTATTAGGAATGATGTTATGCATTCGATCCCTTGTAAAATAAATAACTATTGATAAAATTTATTCCATCTAATATCAAGTCTCGTCAACGAGAATAACGGCTGCTCTCGAATTTGAGGCCAGATAAGACGGGTTTACAATAATGATAATAACGGTTCAGAAGAAGGAAAATTGTTTTGAAAAAAACAAAAACACAAAAAAACTCTGGCGAGTGATTTGCTTTATTGAACCATCACGAGAATATGCATATATAATTTTACCCCCCTTAAACCCCACTTTTATATAGTAAAACTGGGGTTTACAGTGGTATACATTATTTTTCTTATTTCTGCTTAAAAGTATAGATTGTGGGTACTCGTCGAGGCGGTTCTATCTTGTGCCCACAATCTATGTTTTGAGCAGAAATATAAAAAAAAAAATATCATAATTTTTAATATGAAATTTTTCCTTTTTCGGTTGTAAAATTTTCAACATATTTGAATAGGCGTGTATTCGTGATGTTGAATGCAGCCCTGGCTGGTTTGTTTTTCTTTTGTTTATAACTTGTACGCCGTCCGTCGTAGTTTGGTTAGGCCAAATAATTACATTACATAATTTTCCACATGTTACCATTTTTTCGTGTCTTCTCAAAGAATAATATTAATAATAATAATAATATAGCAATAACAACAATAACAACAATAATAATAATAATTATAATAAATAAAAATAAAATAGAAATAAGTGTTCATTACGATAACACGCCTATTCATTTATATTTAAAATTTCACCATCAAAAACTGAAAGCTTTTAGACAAAAATCTGGTGTTTTTCATATTTCTGCTCAAAACATAGATTGTGAGTACTTGTTAAAACCGCCTCGTCGAGGCGGTTTTAACAAGTACGCACAATCTATCTTTTTGAGCAAAACTAAGAAAAATAATGTATACCCCTGTAAACCCCATTTTTACTATATAAAAATGGGGTTTAAGGGAGTAAAATATGTAGGTATGTTTTCGTGATGACTGGGACAAATATTGATGCTTAATATTCAGATAAGTAGGTCAGAGCAAACAGAGAGAGAGAGAGAGAGAGAGAGAGAGAGAGAGAGAGAGAGAGAGCTTATTAGGGCAAATTAGAAGGCTTTGGTTTCCGCTTTTGAGTTCCGCGTAAGCCGATGCAAAAGGGGCGTGTGCAGCCATTTTTGTATTATTAATTTCCTAGGGAAACATTTAAAGATTTAATTCGTTTCAAATACAATTTTGTGTAAAAAACCATGCCATTGTTAATTTCTATAAATGTTCTTTCATTTAAGATACCAGCGTCGTGTATGGACAGATTATTTCCAAATTTAACCCAGGCGGCGATCCTATGCATCAGGGTGGTAATATCTACGCCGGTGGAAGTATATTAAATGGTAACAGCCAACAAGCGGCGATGCAATACACACATCCGTGTTTACCTATACCATGTATGATACGATGTCAAAATGGATACAGGACAGGCCCGGGAGGATGTCAGTACTGTTTCTGTAACCAGCCGCCAGGTTTGTCATTCCTTTGTTGTTCTATAATCAGCCGCCAGGTTGGCTAATCTCTTTTGTATGACTGAGCATAGAACTGTTCTGTAAGCAGTCGCTAAGTTCGTTAATCCCTTGTTGATGACTAGATGCAGAAATCATCTGTAACCAGTCGCCAGAGTTGTTATTCTCTTGTTTGTGATTAGATACATTACTGTTCTGTAAACAGTCGCCGGGTTTGTTATTCTCTTGTTGGTGATTGGCAACTGAACTGGTCCTGTAACCAGATTTATTATATATTTGTTATTGCCTTGTTGGTGACTGGCTATTGAGCTGCTTCTGAAACCACTTGCCAGGCCATTTTTTCTTTGTTATTCTCTTGTTGGTGATTTGTTTTGAACTGCTTTTATTCTTTGTTATTCTCTTGAGTGTGACTGGATTTTAAACGGCTCTGCAACGAGTCGCCAGGTTTATTACTCTTTGTTATTCTCTCGTCGGTAGTTGACTTTAGAACTGCTTCTGTAACCAGTCGCTAGGTTTATCATTCTTTGTTATTCTTTTTCTGGCGATTTACACAAGAACTGCTTCTATAATCAGTCGCTAGATTTTTATTCTTTGTTATTCTTTTCTTGGTGACTGACAAAAGAACTGCTTCTTTAACTGGTTGCCAGGTTTATTATTTTTTGTTGTTCTGCTGTTGGTGAGTTTCTGCAGAACTGCTTCAGTAACCAGTTGCAAGTTTTATTATTCTTTGTTATTCTCTTGCTGGTGATTAGCGATAAAACTGCTTCTGTAACCAGTCCTAAGGTTTATTATTCTTTGCTATTCTGTTTTTGGTGATAGCAGTAGAACTGCTTCTTTAACCAGGCTCCAGGTTTATTATTCTTTGTCATTCTCTTGTTGGTGGTTTTCTATAGAACTACGTCTGCAACCAGACGCCAGATTTCATGTCATTCTCTTGTTAGTGAGTGGCTATTGAACTGCTCCTGTAAGCAGTGACCAGGTTTATTATTTTTTGTTATTCTCCTGTTGGTGATTGGCTATTAAAATGCTTTTGTAACAAGTTGCCAGGTTTATTATTCTTTGTTATTCTCGTGTTGGTGATTGGCTATTGAACTGCTTCTGCAACCAGGTGCCAGGTATATTATTCTTTGTTATTCCCGTGTTGATGATTGGCTATTGAACCGCTTTTGTAAGCAGTCACCAGTTATATTATTCTTTGTTATTCTCGTGTTGGTGAGTGACTACTGAACTGTTTCTGTAAGCAGTCAACAGGTATATTATTCTTTGTTATTCTCGTGTTGGTGATCGGCTATTGAACCGCTTCTGTAAGCAGTCACCAGTTATATTATTCTTTGTTATTCTCGTGTTGGTGATTGGCTATTGAACTGCTTCTGTAGGCAGTCGCCAGTTTATTATTCTTTGTTATGGTGATTGGCTATTGAACAGCTTCTGTAAGCAGTCACCAGGTATATTATTCTGTGATATTATCTTGTTGATTGTTTGCTATTAAACTACTTGTATAACCAGTCACGAGATTTATTATTCTTAGTTATTCTTTTGATTGTGAGTGTATTAAAACGGCTTTGTTACCATTTGCTAAGCTGGTTATTCTCGTGTTCATAATACAGAACTGTTCTATAAAAGTCACCGGGTTTATTATTCTATTATTAGTGATTGGTTACAGAACTGTTGTGTAACCAATCGCAAGATTTGTTATCTGTCACAGCTACTGACATTAACAAACGTTATAAAAAAAAGTCACCAGCGCATACCTTAGCGTACAAATAGACGGATAGGGACAAAATAGCTTTTCAGGACTTGAATGACCATGCAATGACAATGCTTTATGGTACTGATTGTAAGCTCTGTTACCATATGATACTTTAAACGAGACTATGACTGTGGCAACGCAATAATGTGCGTATTTTATCCATCATTACAATATCGTAAATCTAAAATGTCTTGTATTTCGTTGTCAAGCCCACGTTTCGATTAATCTTCCACTATTATGCCATTCCATTTCAGTGCAAACAACACCATCTCCTTACACTAACCCCTGTCAGGATGCTCCTTTCACATGTGACGCCGAATGTAACGGAAGTTACCTCACCGGCCCAAACGGATGTCAGTACTGCGCATGCTCTGGAGTTTCAGGTTATACTCACGTTAAGGTGAATGGATACACATTTCAGGAGAGACAACTCTGGCGGAATTGATTTCCCCCTTTCATATAAGGTTCTACCACTGGTGTGAAGGGTAGACAGAAAAATCCGCCCCGAGGATCACTGTCTGGCATCACGAGGCTTGCCGAGTGATGCCGGATTGTGATCGCGAGGGACGGATTATTCTACCTCCCTCGCAAACCCAGATAGATTATTTTCTTGCACACCTTACTTTTGTGAACGTAGATTTTTTTCATAATGCAGTCATTTCGACTGCTAACGTCCGACATATTGTGATGACATTACTGTGGCGTTTAATGACATCATTGCATTCAGTGACGTAAGCCTTAACGATGGCGTACGTGTCGTCCTTTACAACCAGTGCACACCAAACACATGAAAGTTCTCGATTATTATCTAACCCTCGTCGATAGGATAGCCTGGATAGGATAAGAATTTCTATCCCAGGGGTTAAATCCAGAATTTCCTTATGCGGGATGCTAGAAGAAAGTGTCTACTCTAAAACTGAAAATAATAATAATAATAATAATAATAATAATAATAATAATAATAATAATAATAATAATAATAATAATAATAATGCTCCCCGTGGTATCAAATTCTTTACCTTTAGAGTAGATTTCTACTTAGAGTAGACCCGTTTTTTTTTTGTTTTTTTGTTTTTTTTTTAAAAAGTATCGATAAGCAGTAAAGCAAACAGTACATGTACCTCACAAAAGTTGTCTCCCTTGCGAAAATTGGCAGAAAAATTACCAAGTGTATCCGATCTCCTTAAGTTTGTCTTTATTTTTGTAGTGGTGATGGGTAGAAGATGATGTCCCTTTTGTTGATTTCTGCTCTATATTATAAAGAACAGTAAAATTCCGCTGTTAAGACCACTTTTGGCATTGTTTAAAGGTTGCTGACTGAGCTCATTTTGATATGAGAAAAATCACAGAAGCCCCACTTTTGTTTCTAACTGAGTTTTTCAGACTGTTCTTTCGATATTTATAATGTTCGTAAAATTAAATAGAATAAGTGTTCTGATACACTAAGTTTCAAGAAAATAATTTAAGGTCTCTGTGAGGTTTCGAAGAAGAATCTGCACATTCATTGTGAAAGAAATATACTTTCTTATCATAAAAATAAAAAAAAAAAAAATAAAAAAAAATAAAAAAATAAAAAAAATGAAAATACACATATTCCTGAAAACTTTTACAGAAACTAGAGTATAATCACTAATTAATTTATAATATGATTACCTCCCTTGGCCTAACTTGGCTACGTAGCCTAGTTCAAAAGTACATATTTAGGCGATATTTTCTCTTATAATGTTTTATTGCACAGTCCTTAGAAGCATTTTATAACAAACTAGGGGTAGTTTGGAACTTGTATTTTTAGACAACAAAAATTAAGGTTATATCGATATTATCTCCGTCCGCCACCTTTAAAGGCTCCATATTCCTCAAAAATAGACATTTTATTAAATTGATATATGATATTAAACCTTGTTCTGCTGAATAAATTAAGATGCCATATCTAATTCTAATTTTCAATCAATTAGATTGCTTGATCCTAATTGTTGCCATAAATTCACATAAGTGATGGCAAACAGTACAGGTACAAATAAGTTGGCTTCTTCAGAAGCCAACTGATCTGAATCTACACTGTTTGAAAAGTCAGGGTATATCCGGGCTCAGCAGGACATAAAATGTGGCATCTGACAGTCTGTAAAATTTTAATTTAGTCTCTTGTTCTTGAAATGAAATGATATTTATGGCATCTCTGAATTAATGTTGCCAACATTAATACAGAGATATACGCTAAAAAAATCATTTCATTTTTGATCCAGTTCAAAACTGAATGACTAACTGAAATTTTACAGGCTGTCAGATGCCACATTTTATGATCGTATTAATACTCTATATCAATTTATTAAACCTAGGATAAAAATGTCTACTTTTGAGGAATATGGGGCCTTTAAATGTGTTTTTATTAGTAGGGTATCTTAAAATTGAATATAGAATACGTCAAGTGTCTTAAAATTTCAAACACTTTATTTTGTACTTTTTTGGGCATAAATTCCGCTTATTATGCAGTTGTTTCTAAAATTCTTAGTGGAATGTACAACAGTGTAGACCCTGATCAGACTGATCTTGAGGGAGCAGTGTGATCTGGGTATATACCGTTTGCATACGCTATCACTTTTTCACAAACTTTTGTGTATGAAAATGTAGGGCAGTTACCGTTTTAAGAAAGAAACACATCACGAAAAGATGCCTATATAATTTTGACCCCTTAAACCCCACTTTTATATAGTAAAACTGGGGTTTAGAGGGGTATGCATTATTTTTCTTATTTCTGCTTGAAAGTATAGGTTGTGGGCACTCGTTAGAACCGCCTCATCGAGGCGGTTCTAACGAATACCCACAATCTATGTTTTGAGCATGAATATGAAAATTATTAGAATTTTTATTATCTGAAAATTTTCATTTTTTGGTGGTTGAATTTTCAATATATTTGAATAGGTGTGTTTTTGTAATGATTTGGGACTGATTAAAGCTGGTCTTAAAAATGGTTCTTAATTTTGAGTGGTCGTAATAGTGGAATTGTACTGTGTTTTGTTTTCTTTGGCAACTGACCTGCTATAGTCATTGTTACAGTATTTTTCTTTATAATTTTCAGTTGTGAGTACAGGGACAACTGTGAAACCAAGAGTTACAACACCGTCGGCTACCGACTGTCTCATTCATATAACAAATTGTCAAATGAAATGTCCATATGGATTTATGACAGATAATACACATTGTGATATGTGTGTTTGTAAAGATGAAATTTATAATGTTGGTAAGTCACAGTATTATTTCCTTCTTGTTTGCTTCTTCTCCGAGCTCGTTATATGCAGGTGTTACTATGCAAACTCGTGCTACGATCTCGCTTTCCTTATTCGTTCTCCGATCTCGCTGTCACTATGCGACCTCGTTCACCCACTCGCTTTAACTATGCGACCTCGTTCACTGGCTCGTTTTCACTATACGACCTCATACACACCAGTCAAAATCTTGCTTTATTTCACTTTAAATGTTGATACCTGAGCTTAATGTGATATAGCAGAAATTGTAAAAACATCACTTATTGCCAACGTTTTATTCCAATTTGGCCCGAGGTTATCAAACTTTTTTTTCTTTCTAGCTAAACATAGCTGAGCATGAAAATTTCTCTGCTAATGAATATGAAGATGCCAACTATTTTTTGGCATTTTCATATTTCTTAGCAGAGAAAATAGTTGAGCATGAAAAACGTTTTATAACCTCGGGAGCTGAACTTTTTCCGACCTTTTGGGGAACTAGTTGGGCCGCGTCAAGAGAAATAATGCCGTCGAACATGCGCAAAATGCGCAGATTCAGGTCATCTTGCGCATGCGTGAAGTATCATCCGGGCCTTTACTCTCCATTCATATATTATGTAGTATCTAATAATTCTGTTAGCGGACAGCGAAGGCCCTGATCAGACTGCGCGGATGCGCAGGCTGATCTGGGCGTTAGCTGTCCATATATGCCCCCAGACACGTCTGCGTATAGCACGGCTCGTATAGGCTTTGTAAAAATGATAGGAAAATGAATTCTGATGCAAAGAAGTAATTTTTTCGAATATGTATACTCTCAATGAGATTCTGAAGCATCCACCAACTCATTTTTACATAAATGCTATATTTTGCATAAAAGTACAAAAATATGAACATACAACTGTTAAATTAAATGCTGTTACATAAATAGAGATTATTATATGGTAATTTCCATATCATACCCCATATCAACCCGAGACATCCATATCAGCCCGTGGGCGAAGGCCCGATGGCTGATATGTGTCGAGGGTTGATATGGGGTATGATATGAAAATTGCCATATCCCATATCAACCCGAGACATACCCCATATCAACCCGAGACACCCATATCAGCCCGAGGGCCGAAGGCCCGAGGGCTGATATGTGTCGAAGATTGATATGGGGTATGATATGAAGTTGCCATATCGTAATCTATTTATCACACATTTTCTTTCTGACAAGTTTACCTATTTGATATGGTATGGGGAGTCATACTAGTGTACTGCTAAAGCGCCGAGTGCTCCGCATAGACCACCGAGTGCTCCGAATGTGCTAGACCGCCGAGTGTTCCGAATGTGGTGATACGGATTTTTCCCCGGACAAAAAAGCCGTATCACCCACGTGACCTGGTTATACGGGTTTTCTGTCCGAAAAAAAGCCGTATCACCCACGTGACCCATTATCACACCTTTTGTGCTCCACAAGAGTGATATGTGCGTGAAAGCCACGTTAGATCACATATGGAAAATAATCGTATTTTCTATTAAATGTATGATAAATAAAGCTATCCGCAGCATTCGTATCAATGTTAAAGTAACACCATTTCATTTAGAAATAGTTTTTTTTTTCAAACAATAAAATATAAGGTTATAATATGAAATAATAATATAAGGGTACTTTCTTTGATGCACATTCAGAGCCAGTTTCCTTTCTTTTTGTTATGTATAAGATTTTGACAGCAGTTTGTTTATAAACAAAGTTCACCACATGCGCCGGGGTCAAATGAGGACATGTGATATGGTTGGTAATTTGTTTTTATTTGCATTTGTGTAATTTTTGTTTAAATTCAGTAATGCTTATATTTATTTAAAAGCAAATTGAAACAGGTTGTTCATTTTGTGACTGTTTTATTGTATTTGTCTGGCTTTCCCTTAGGTCTTTGGGCCTTTTTGTGATCTCATTAACTTTTCAGTAATTATTTCTTATTTCTGGCTTACTGATTATTTACTAGCCTGCTTACCGTGATTCTTACGGTGAAAAACTGGGATCAAATTTTAGTTTTGTGAAGCGGTCTGGAATGCGAATGGGCGTCTTTACGACTCCGTTTAAATTATTTTGTTTGTCTGTGTTGAGGTTTTACGGCCCAGTCAACCCGATAGGGTCATGTCGAGCGCGGTCAGTTTACCTAACCACACTTATACTGGGCAGGCTTAGTCCTCTAAGTGGTTAACCAGTATTGTGCACATTCTTTCGCCAGAAACTGACAACTGGCGCTTGAGATAAAACGAAGTTTGGTGCTATGAGATTCCACATCCGAATAGGGTACAAAGTGTGTTTGTCAGCCTCTCTACAATCTAAGCAAACAATATAAAGCAGTAACATAGCCAAACATACCTAAAATTGAAATTGGACTCTTCCGGTATCTCGTATTATTGGGGAGTTTGTTAAGTCTAAAATGTTAACTATACAGTAGTAGTAGTAGTTATAGTAGTAGTAACTACATAGCATTTTTCTCTAGGAATATCTAAATCACATATCCTGACATACCTGCAGCTTAAATTCGACTTTTCAAATATATAGTATGAGGAGAGTCTATTCAGTCCAAAATGGGTTGAAGCAAAATAATGTTTGCTGTTGTTGTTTCTGTTGCTGTCATTATTCCTTCTCTTGCTGCTGCCATATCTCTGCGAATTATTCTTCTATTCTTCTTCTGCTAATGAGTACATCTGTCTACAGGAAGGTATAAAATATATATATACTCGCTATAAGAAAAGTACAGCCATGTAGGCTAATGTGGCGTATTCAACATGTTTTGAGTAAACATCAAAACCTTTTCATTTTGGTACATCATTTTGAAAAAAAAAATGATTGAATGGAAGTATAACAAGAGTTGTCAGAAGACAGCGCAGCTCGCCGGAAAGGGCTAATCGAATAAGCAAACAATCTTTGTTAAATATTTAAGATCAAATGCAGAACTTAGATTTATATGACAGAGTATGAGCCGACTTTGATGTATGAAGAATGTCAAAACTGTGGTCTGGGATATATGCCATTAAAATATCTTCCCTTAGGTTGGTGTGGGCGAAATATGAAAGCTGTATCTTACATACTGAATCCCTTAGGTTGGTGTGGACGAAACATGAAAGTTATATCTTACATACTTCAGAAGTTATGTACTTTTCAAAACTTAAAAACAGCTGTTAATGACAAAAAAAGTATGACTTGATCTTGATCTAGGCAAAAGGTCAAACTGAGGAAGGGGTGTGTACTATTGAAAGGTGTTACCCTAAGGCAGGTGTCAGCCAAATATTAAAGCGGTATCTTGAATACTTCAGCAGTTACGAACACTTTTCAAAACGTAAACGCAGAGCTCAAACATGGTTTAAATGACAAAGTATGACCTGACCTTGACCTAGGCAGAAGGTCAGACTAAGAAAGGGATGTGTGGTATTGAAAGGTCTAACCCTAATGTTGGTGTGGGCCAAATATTCAAGCGGTATCCTGAATACTTCAGCAGTTACAAACACTTTTCAAAACTTAAACACAGAATTCGAACATGGTTTAAATTACAAACTATGACCTGCCCTTGACTTAGCAGAAGGTCAAACTGAGGACAGGGTGTGTGCTTTTGAAAGGTCTTACCCTAAGGTAGTTGTGGGCCAAATGTTAAAGCGGTACCTTGAATACTTCAGCAGTTACAAACACTTATCAAAACTTAAACGCAGAACTCCAACATGGGCTTAAATGACAAAGTATGACCTGACCTTGACCCAGGCAGAAGGTCAAACTGAGGAAAGGGTGTGTGCTATTAAAAGGTCTTACCCTTATGTTGGTGTGGGCCAAATATTAAAGGGATATCTTGATTACTTCAGCAGTTACAAATACTTTTCAAAACTTAAACGCAGAACTCCAACATGGGTTTAAATTCACCAGACCGTGACCTAGCCAGAAGGTTAAACTGAGAAAGAAGTGTGTGCTATTGAAAGATCTAACCATAAGGCTGGTGTGGGCTATACATTAAAACTCTATCTTAAATACTTCAGCAGTTACAAACACTTTACAAAACTTAAACGCAAAATTTAAACATGGGTGTAAATGACAAAGTAAGAACTGACCTCGACCTACATAAATGGTCTTACTCGGGAACGGGGGCATATGTTGTTGAAAGGTCTTACCCCAAGGTAGGTGTAGGCCAAATATGAAAGCAGTACCTTAAATAATTAAAAAACTATGCACACCTTTGAAAACTTAAACATTGTGCTAACGCCGACGCCGACGACGACGCGGACGCCGACAGACGCCGACGCCAACGACTGGGTGACAACATAAGCTCTCCGGGGACATAGTCCCTGCGAGCTAAAAATCATCTTAAAACAGCAAACTCAAAATATGTGCAAAATGACTATGGAAGCACGTGTTTATATAAAAAATAACGCAGGACTGCACGTAAATCTCAAGTAACAACAAAACTATCGCAGGATAATATATACGTTATTATTCACATTTGATCAGCTGCTCTGGTTTACTAGACGTAAAACACGTATTTGAAGAACCAGATCATAGTATCATTAAAATAAGGAAGGGATTTTCTTCAGGTGCACAGAATCAATCGAAAATTTCTAGGGGTCAATCACACAATGGTAGTGACGTTTGATGGCCCGCACTGACAACGAATTTAAACCAGAGATTAAAAGTGACCAACTGGCTGTACATTGGCAAGGCTCTGAAGTATCGCTAAATTGCATTTTATCTATTTATCTGTATTGAAATTATAACCTGCAGAGTAGCCTAAGTGCGCAATATTGGCTGACAGCACTGTAAAGAAGAAGAGCTATAATCACAACAATCACAGAAGAGAGCCTACCAATGACACCAAGAGGTCGAGTAAACAAGCCATTACAAAGAGTACACATGAAATATGTTTGTCAATGCCCCAGTCCAGATCTTACATAATAACCCTCTTTACACTGCACTCTGACGTCACAGCGACAAGAATAGTGCTGCTATAATAGTTATCTAGATTCAGTACAAAGCGCGGTTTGATTTCATTGGTCAGTGATAATCACATGTATAACTAATTTAAGGAAATTTTGAAGTATGTTAACTATGGCGCATTTGTAAGAAAACGATCCAAAAAACACATCAGTGAGAAGACACATGGTCACACAAAGCTGTCTTACGGCTGTCTGCAAGTTTGTCTTTAATATATTATTAAGTATTCTTTTCTTTCCATTATACCCTGTAAACACTTGATAGCATATGATAAATTACTAATAAGTGCTATTAGTTTAGATGACGAGCTGTTAAAATTTAATGGTATCTTGGTTTGCAAAGCATTATATTATTTAACCTTGCAATCGGTCTTGTCGTGAACTTTTTATGTCATGCCCATCTAAACGACTTATCTAAAATAGAGCCCAACTTGTTTACTGTTCATTACATTGTATAGTCTTAAATGCTTTCTTGTTGTGACATACATATTCTTATGCCATTCTACATTGCTTTCTTAAATCTCATCATGTTCGTCTTTGTCCCGTATTTTTAGAATCAGAGTATGTTTTATATGTTAAAATGCTGCCTCGTCGTTACTTGTGCAGTAATATTTATAGCTATATAATAAATGAGTTATTGCACTGATATTAGTGATTATTGTCGAGGGTTGGGATATCAAAGGACATGAGTTTGCAAACTTACGTCCTTTGATATCCCAACCCGGGACAATATTCACTAATATTAGTGCAATTACTCATTTATTATTTAGCTATAACTATTTTGCGCCACTGATTTTCAGTTGTTGGTTGCCTCAAAATAAACATGTTTTACTGTATAAAATTCAGAGCATGCACAAATGCCTGACCAATTAGAACATGATGCTATTGCTTTAAGACGTGGTCAAAAGCAACGCCATGTAACGGTAACTTTCGAAGGCAATTGACTAAGCATGCAATATGAAATAAGCGAGTTGATATCAAGCTATAAATATTCACTCTTGCTCCTCGGTTTTTATCCACATTTTAAATCATTTTAAGCTTTTTATTTTAACTATATAATAAATATTTTTCCCTCAATATCGTTTAAATACTTTTAATGATATATAGGCTTTTTTTTAATATCCGTTGCCAGCTTTTGTAATCTAGTTTTATTCAAATTGAAAACCTTTAGTTTTGTAGAATTCTTAGTTCTGTTAACCAAAGGTAACTTCCTCCTTCCTTAGGGTAAGGGGAAAAATAATAATATCACATTTTAAATGATGAACAACATGGCTTTTTGTACTGCTTGAAGCTGCATCAAAAGATAAGAGCGAGGTTTCGCACGAGTAAAACTGGTTTACGCCCTTCAGTAGTTTTCCTGTTGTAAATCCCAAGGCGGTTCTTCTGTTGCAGCTCTTATCTGTATGCAGCATTATAACATATGAGTATATATTTTTTACTCCCTTTAACCCACATTTATATAGTAAAACTGGGGTTTACAGTGCTATGCATTATTTTTTCTGATTTCTGCTCAAAAACATAGATTGTGGGTACTCGTTGGAACTGCCTCGGCGTGGCGGTTCTAACGAGCATCTACAATCTATGTTATGAGCAGAAATATGAAAATATCAGATTTTTTTTATCTGAAAATTTTCCTTCTTTGGTTGTGAAATTTTCGGTATATTTGAATAGGAGTGTTTTCGTAATTTGTGAGACTGTAGTATCATATGTGACGTTTGTACTTATATCTTCCCCGTTTCTTAGTTTTCTGTACTGGGAGGGCTATGCTTCGTGATTGTGACATTCACTTAGAATGCATTTCACGCAGATAGTCACGACACTCATTTCCATCACAGATACTTCCAGCACAATAATTATCTTCGATCTGAATGCTTGATATTTACCCTTTCTCTCAGCTATCTTTTTCTCAAATCTGCTTCTTGAATCGCGTTTCGGATGTATCAATGTCGCCATGTTTTCTGACCGAAACATATGAAAGAGAAAGGAAAACGCCACGAGATCACCGATATTTGCTATTTCTAGTAACATGATGCGGATTTGTTTCTATTTTGTTGAGCGTACAGGGTTACGATGTGTGCGGTGTTACTCGATATTTGTCGATATCAAACGACCTCATTATGGATGTAATGCCTTAATATAAAGTGTAGTAGAATTATTTTGTCCATTTACAATGAGGAAGGGGTGAGTCACTTCCGTAAGTTTGGTAAGCAGAGCTAAGAAATTTACTGAGTTAAGTATGATATAGCCCACTGCATGAGGACCACAAGTAAAAAAACTAAGGTAAGTTTTGATGTTTCAATGTAATATACTCAGATTTTTGTTGCTTTCTCTTACAGCCTCAGTACCACCAGAAAGACAGCCAGTGGTGAAATTATCTAATCCTTGCATCCAGGGCTTTGACGTTTGTATGATAGCCTGTTCATCCGGGTATCGTACTGGTCCACGAAACTGCCAATACTGCGCATGTCGAGAGTAATGCCAAGAATGATGATTTATATAAAACTGCTCACATGTAAAATAACGGAAATAAAGAAACAAGCAGATAGTATAGGACTGCAATTTGGGAAATTACGATACAGTTGAACCAGATTTACGCTATGCGTAAATTCGGCCACGTTGTTTTTATTTGTAGGTTTACGGGAGAGCCTATTTTAGCCCTCCGGAAAAAGAGATATCTTATTTCTATTTATGTTCCTACCCTTCAAACTCGGGGCGGAATTACTGCATATTTATCGAAAATGGATTTATTTGACTGACCGGAGCTTTTTTCACATTTTTAGTCTTATTTATGCCTCCCTCTCAACAGCAATATTTTATGAAATCTCCCGTTAACCTATAAATAATAATAATAATAATAATAATAATAATAATAATAATAATTTTGGCCTTATGCTTTATCTGGACTCTGGAATAATAGATATAATTATGAAAAGCTGGTCTTTTTATACACCCTCTTTGTAAATGTATGTTTTATTTGTTCATTAAATGTATGCAATATATATTCATTTATCTATGAAGATTGTTTCAATATAATGTGCGTGGTAGTAAAAAGGGCGTGACAGTAAAACGGGCGTGTCAATAAAATAGACGTGATGGAAGATGGACGTGAGAGTGTAACAGGCATGGCAGTATAATGGGTATGCAGTATATGGGCGTGGCAATAAAATATGCGTGATGGTATATGGGCGTGGCAGTACAATGAACGTGACAGTATAATGGGCATGGCAGTATATGGGCGTAGTAATACAATAGGCGTGATAGTATATGGGCGTGGCAATATAACGTGTTACTTCAGTATACACGACTGATTTATCTTGTGACGTATGCCCCCACATACGAAGGCTTAGATCAGCCTGTGCATCCAAGCAATCTGATCAGAGTCACCGCTATCCATCAGAAGAAACCTTGGTTCCTAGGCCATTGTGGTAACATGTCTATATTGGCCGCGCCATGCGTAAATGCGTCTTCGGGCATATACGGACAGTGAAGGCCGAAATCAGCCTGCGTATCCGCGCAGTCTAATCAGGGCCTTTGTTGTCCGTTAACACAATCATTGGACACTATAGAATCACTCAAAAAAAATATCCGGATGAGACTTTGCGCATGCGTGGGATGAATGCGAATTCATGCATTTTGCGCATGATCGAATACACAGTTCGCTTTGCGCATGCGTGGGATGAATCCGAATCCGTGCATTTTGCGCATGCTCGAATACACATTTTCGTTTTCATTACGAAAACACGCCTATGCAAGTATATAGAAAATTTCACCTCCAAAAAATGAAAAAAATCAGATAAAATCTCTGATATTTTTTCATATTTCTGCTCAAAACATTGCGGATTGTGGGTACTCGTTAGAACCGCCTCGACGAAGCGGTTCTAACGAGTACCACAATCTATGTTTTTGAGCAAAAATAAGACAAATAATGTATACCCCTGTAAACCCCAGTTTTACTATATAAAAGTGGGGTTTAAGGGGGTCAAAATTATATAGGCGTGTTTTCGTGATGGCGCGGCCCATGCATTGTGTACACTCATGTCCTCCTGTCATGTTCTCCTGTCCGTTCCAAGGCGGTTCCTCTGTTGCAGTTCTTCTTGATTTGTGCGTCAGTGGCTTCTTATGTAGCATCTGGTTTTTCATTGTTACATCACAAAATATAATTTCATTACGAAAACATGCCTATTCAAATATACTGAAAATTTTGCCACCAAAATATGAAAATTTTCAGATAAAAATAAAATCTGATATTCTTCAAATTTCTGCTCAAAACATAGATTGTGGGTACTCGTTAGAACCGCCTCGGCGAGGCGGTTCTAACGAGTACCCACAATCTATGTTTTTGAGCAGAAATAAGAATAATAATGTATACCCCTTTAAACCCCACTTTTACTATATAAAAGTGGGGTTTAAGGGGGTCAATATTATATAGGCATGTTTTCGTGATGATGACCCCTTTTAAACCCACTTTTTTAAAGTAAAACTGGGGTTTACAGAGGTATACATTATTCTTCCTATTTCTGCTCAAAACATAGATTGTTGGTACTCACTGAGGCGACTCTAACAAATATCCAAAACATATGTTCTGTAAGGAAACAAGAATAAAACAAAGTCTTTCTTACAGATCATTCTGTCCATATAGGATTCTTTACAACAGCAAGTTCATTTTAATGGGAGCATCTTTGGGAACAAATGATGTCGTTGTAACGAGGGTTCGCTGTATACGAAGGAGACTCATCCCCAAGGGTTTTAATGAAGTCATCATGAATTTCCTTCGGGGATATGCTCTTCTTACTTAAGTACTTTGTAATAGCTCAAACTTTGTCCATTTTCTCAGTTTAACACACCATTCCCCTGTTTGAAGCGAATTCCTACTGAAATCAATAGCTTTGAAATAATATATTTTTCCTACCAAAGATGTTGAATAAGATAAAATTATCAACTGATAGGGGTTTTATTTGAATTTATTTATTCTAAGTATATCAGACCGGGAACTTCTTGTTCGTACCTCGTATGTTATCATAAGATAACGTCATGCACGGAAAAAATATGTAATACCCGCCCTATTTATTATACATGGGTCTGCAAATAACAAGCTATGCTTTATATAACAAGTCTTATTGACGCCAAACTCATATTCTGGTTTGGTTGGCAAGAAATTGTTTCTTTGTAAACTATCGTTGACTGTTAGACAAGTGTTGTTCTATTGGCCTGTAATGGTCAACCTTTGGACGTTAACATTTACGACTCTCTGTGCTAATTCAGCAGACGACAAATTGATACTATACTTTTTCTTCTTTTTTTCCCAAGAAAACAGGATTTGACATTTCATGCAAATTGCCTCCAGTGTAGACAATTTGCATAAAATGTCAAAACCTAATTTATTTACTTTTTTTTTTTTTTTGTTTTTTTTTTTTGTAAAAATAAGAAATAAATTCAACATGTCGTCTGCTGAAACGTTTACCCATACATGTAGTGCTCTGCGTTAAAGAGTTTAATTGCTTTGAAAGTTTTATTCGCTAAATTTAAATATAAGCCAATCCCAGTGAAAACATTTTTCTTGTATTTCCAAGAAAATAGTATTTGATATTTACTGCGAATAGACTTCCAAGGTGACAATTCGCATGACACGCCATGTCATATTTTCTTAAATTTCAAGTCCTAATTTCTTATCTATAATGTCAAATCCCATTTTCATGAAATGTCAAGCCTAATTTTCTTAGTAAAATATGAATCAACTAAACATTTGTTGTCTGCAATTTGTTCTATTATTTGCTTGAAGTATAGAAATTTCGCTAAATGGGTAATAATAAAAGTTACCCAGACACCCTTTCAATTGAGAATGAAACTGTTCAAAGAAGTAGAAGATTCCACTAGGCACAAATGGGTTCAAAAACAAACATAGCAAATGTATCCATTATCCATTAACACACCTATTCAAATACAGTATAACCTCAATGGCTCGAACACGGATGGCGCGTTTATCCTGGATGATTCGAACTCCGAGTCGTTTTTCAGTCCCTATAAAATCCTTCCAATAGCTCAAGGAAACAAATATTTAGGGATTTTTTTCTTATTTTATCATGGAATTGTATGTTGTGTGTATTCATTAGATTCGCCTCATCGAGGCGATTCTAATGAGCACACTCAACGTACAATCATTGTGTAGAAAATCGAAAATATTTCCCTAAATTATCGCTATTTGCTTCCTGACCTGGCGCAATGATTAATCTTCAGTGGTTCGAACTACCCATGTCTCGAACGAATTTCCATGGTCCCAAAGATATTCGAGCCATTGAGGTTCGACTGTATATAGAAAAGTTCACCTCCGAAACATCACGAAAACATACCTATATAATTCTGACCCCTTTAAACCCCATTTCTATATAGTAAAACTGGGGTTTACAGGGGTATACATTATTTTTCTTATATCTGCTCAAATACACAAGTTTGTGGGTACCCGTTTGAACTATCTCACCGAGGAGGTTCTAACGAATACCCACACTTTATATTTTGAGCAGAAATATGAAAAATATCAGAGTTTTTATCAGTTTTTGGAGGTGAAAAGTTTCAGTTTTTTGAGGAGAAATTTTCAATATATTTGAATAGGCGTGTTTTTGTAATGAATTGAAAATTTTCAGATAAAAAAAAAAAACAAACTCTTGATCATTTTCATTTCATGTTAAAGAACCATCAATTGTTAGTATCTCATGAGAAAATTTTTACCCTAAACCAAATTTAATGTCAAATATCTAACGATGTCATGGCAAGGGTTACCTACTTATTGGACAAATTGTTATCAACAAAATTTTTGTTATTTTTAAACAAAGATCGAGAGAGGGGTATGACTTTTGTTTAGGACTTCATTAGCAACCTGGCAATCATTTCCACTTTGATTGGAAAGTCTGCTTTAGAACGTGTTTATTTATTCGATTTATTGTTGGTAACGTTTGTCATAAAAGCTAAATATCGCCGCGTTTTTTTAAAACGACTTTAATGACCGTTTCACATTTAAACCTTGTAGCATTAATAAAATTGGTTCTGCAGTATATCTATAATATCGTTCGAAAGTGTTTGGTCATAGTAACATCATCCACACATTTTTTTTCCTCTCTTTTTCATTGACTTCGGGAAGATATCGAGTAAAGAAAGTGTTGCATTCTTTGAGCATATATTAGAAACGGTCCGCGAAATCTTTCAGCGAAGCAAACATTTCCTTGGCTGCCGGCTCTATCTCTGACGCTGGGAGGACAAACCCGCCCTCACTCCAGTACTGTGGACGCATTTCGAACGTGTAAGAATAGTTGACCCCTTGGTCGAGGAAATAATCGTCCGAACCTCCTGATGATAGATCTGAAGAAGAAAGGGTGTGAAGCTAGCATGGGCATCATTAAGCGAAGAAGTGCCTTTAAAACTGCACAAAATGCACAGATTTGCGCATGCGCAAAGTATCACCAGGGTATTTGCACTCCATTCATACATTCTGTAGTATCCAATGATTCTGTTGGCGAACAGGGAAGCCCCTGATCGGACTGCGCGAGTGCGCAGGCTGATCTGGGCCTTCGCTGTCCGCATATACCCTAAGACACGTTTATGCATGGCGAGGCCCAAATAACATGGCCCAGTTGTTCAAAGCGTCGTTAGCTTAACGAGCTCGTTAGCGTCAAAATGGTAACTGTCCTAGTAAGTACAATATCTAATTCACAGGTATTTTTGCTGAAAAAAAAAAAAAACGTGAGTATCTTTTGCAAATGCAAAAGCTACTCACATATTTTTCAGCAAAAATATCAGTGTATATGCGATATTTAACGATCAAAGTTTTAACCATACGTTAACTAACGACATCGTTAGTTTTGAACATCTGGGCCCAGTAGTTTAATGGGTACAACTTTACAACTCATGCCATTACGTTACCACATCTCTAAATAGCCACTTTGTAACCAAAATAGTTCTTAATTTATTGTCGTTTATCGACAAAAAATACAACAAAAACGTATGCCGTGGGTACTCATTACAAGCGCCTCGTATGGTAACCGGGGCACGCCGTTTCATTTGATCTAGTGATGTGCACATGTGCTATGCAGCATTTGATAGGAAATGAATATATTTTCCAGTGATGTTTACTTTATTATTCTAGTTAAGAAATCTGATTTTATTTATATAAAAAGTCGACGAACTTAAATAACAACCCTCGTATGTATACGTCACAGTCAAAACTCTAGATTAGCCAGCTTTAATACTAGGTATAAAGATCTACCATTGATGTGAGGGATAGGTACAACAAGAGTTGTCAGAAGACAACGCAGCTCGCCGGAAAGGGCTGATCGGATAAGAAAACAATCTTTAAATATTAAAGATTAAATGCAGAACTTATACATAGCAGTAAATGACAGAGTATGACCTGACTTTGATGTCGGAAGAATGTCAAACTAAGGGATGGGGTATATGCCATTGAAACATCTTCCCTTAGGCTGGTGTTGACGAAATATGAAAGCTATATCTTACATACTTCAGCAGCCATGTACACTTTTCAAAGCTCATACACAGGTATAAATGACAAAGTATGACTTGATCTTGACCTAGGCAGAAGGTCAAACTGAGGAAGGGGAGTGTACTATTGAAAGGTCTTACCCAATGATAGGTGTGGGCCAAACATTATAGCAGCATCTTGAATACTTTAGCAGTTACCAACACTTTTCAAAACTTAAACGCAAAACTCAAACATGGGTTTAAATGACAAAGTATAACCTGACCTTGACTTTGGCAGAAGGTCAAACTGAGGAAAAGGTCTGTGCTATTGAAAGGTCTTACCCTAATGTTGGTGTGGGCCAAATATTAAAGCGGTATATTGAATACTTCAGCAGTTACAAACACTTTTCAAAACTTAAACGCAGAACTCGAACATCAGTTCAAATGACAAAGTATAACCTGACCTTAACCTAGGCAGAAGGGCAAACTGAGGAAGAGGTGTGTGTTATTGAAAGGTCTAACCGTAAGGCTGGTGTGGGCCAAATATTAGAGCTCTATCTTGAATACTTCAGCAGTTATGTACACTTTTCAAAACTTACACGCAAAACTTAAACATGGGTGTAAAAGACAAAGTAAGAACTGACCTTGATCTACATAAAGAGTCTATTTTGAGGATTGGGGTGTATGCTATTGAAAAGTCTTACCCTAAAGTAGGTGTAGGCCAAATATAAAAGCAGTACCTTAAACAGTTATAAAACTATGCACACATTTGAAAACTTAAACATTGTGCTAACGCGGACGCCTACGCGGACGCCGACACGGGCGCCGACGCGGACGCCGACAGACGCCGACGCCAACGCCTGGATGACAACATAAGCTCTCCACGGACATAGTCCCGGCGAACTAAACAATCCGTCCCGATGATCACTGTCTGGCATCACGAAGCTTGCCGAAAGATGCCATCACGAAGCTTGCCGAAAGATGCCGGACAATGACCATCGGGTCGGATTTTTTTCTATCTACCCCTCACACCCATGATAGATTTTTTTTCTTGCACACCTTTTATTTCTGAACGTAGACTTTTTTAATAATGCAGTCACTTTGACTGCTGACGTTTATTGTGATGACATTGCTGTGGCGTTTAATGACGTCATTACGTTCAGTGACGTAACGTTAATGACGGCATATGTGACGTCCATAACAACCAGTGCATATCAAACGCGTGAGAATTCTCGATTTTAATCTTACCCTTGGTAGGATAACCTGGGTGGGATAAGTATTTCTATCCCAGAGTTAAATCAAGGATTTCCTTATCTGGTGTGCAAGAAAATGTTTCGTACATCTGTTCTCATTTCTCAACCAATGATTTTGTGAAGAAAGGAGAAAAAATGTTATCACATATCTGAAGGTATTTTAGTAAATCTGCGGCAAATATAATTTATAATTCCTAGGCGAATATTCCTTTAGAACACTATCACGCCGCGCGACAAGTGTAGATGACGTAACGTAGCAAAATGTTTTCACGTCATTTGAAACCGTCAGTTGAGTATAAAACAAAATCCTAAGAAAGAAAAAAAAAAACAACAACAACAATAACAACAACATATTTATGACATTAAGTTAATACGCCTTAAGTTTAAAATACAGAAAACATTTCTCTTGAGACTGCAAAATTTGTAAACAATTTCGTGCTAATGCACTCCTTTGTTTATCGGATTTGCAAATTTCTTGGGAAATATTTCCTGTCATCACGAAAACATATCTATATAAGTTTGACCCCCTCAAACCCCACTTTTATATAGTAAAACTGGGGTTTACAGGGGTATACATTATTTTTCTTATATTGCTAAAAAACATAGATTGTGGGTACTCGTTAGAACCGCCTCACCGAGGCGGTTCTAACGAGTATCCACAATCTATGTTTTGAGCAGAAATATGAAAAATATCAGAATTTTTTTATCGGAAAATTTTCATGTTTTTGGTTGTAAAATTTTCAATATATTTGAATAGGCGTGTTTTCGTAATGTATTTTAAACTCGGATGCATACTTAAATAGTAATTATAATAATAGAAATAGTAACACTTCAATGACTCGAACACCGATGGATTGTTTATCATTGCAGACCCAAACTCGTTATTAAGGGATAGTTTAGGAATTATTTTTTTCCCTTATTTTATCATGAAAATGTATGGTGTGTTTACACATTAGAATCGCCTCATCGTGTCGATTCTAATGAGCACACTCATCATACCAAGGACATCTCTCCAGTCTCCTCATTTGCATCCTGAACTGACGTTATGATTAACTCTCAGTGTCTCGAGGTACCATTGCATTACGAAACACGCCTTTTCAAATATACTGAAATTTCACCAGCAAAAACTGAAAGTTTTCAGGTAAAAAATCTGATATTTTTCATATTTCTGCTCAAAACATAGATTGTGTGTACACGTTAGAACCGCCTCGCCGAGGCGGTTCTAACGAGTACCCACTATCTATGTTTTTGAGCAGAAATAAGAAAAATAATGTATTCCCCTGTAAACGCCAGTTTTACTATATAAAAGTGGGGTTTTATGAGGTCAAAACTATATAGGTATGTTTTCGTGATGACTATACAAATTTCCATGGTCATGATAGTGGTGGTCGACTGTACTCAAGTATCCAGACAATTACTTACACATCAGATCAGGGGCTGTTCCCACCACAAACTTCTTACCATTTACTGCTTCCAGGGCGTCTGCCATAGATAAAGCCACAGCTTCCTATAATAAGAGAACAAAAGCAAGAAGTCACAAAGTTATCCCCTTTTAAAAATGGCAGAACATTTGCTAAGTGTATATCTAGTCTACTTAAACGGTTTAATGGTTTAAGGAATATTTATCTACAGTCGAACCTCAATAGCTCGAACGCCAATGGCTCGTTTACCATGGCTAATTCCAACTCGTTTTTTTTTTTTTGTCCATACGAAATTCTTCCGATAGCTCAAGAAATCAAATATTTTCGGATATTTTCTTATTTTATCATGAAATTGTATGCTGTGTTTACTCATCAAAATAGCATCCTCGAGGCGATTCTAATGAGTACACCCAGTATACAATTATTGTGTAGAACATCGAAAAGATTTCCATAATATCACTTATTGCTTCCTGAACGGGCGCCGTGATTAACCCGCAGTGGCTCGAACTACCCATATCTCGAACAAATTTCCATGGTCCCAAAGATGTTCGAGCCATTTTAGTTCGACTGCATTAGAATTACGATTGGCTGATCTTAATCTTCACTGTTTGCGAAGGCAGGGTATATCCGGGTTCAGCAGCACCAGGGTTAACTTTAAATCGCGGGGGATAAAATTTACAAAATGTTTCACATAGTTTATGATTCCGCTATCCATGTATTAGAAGTCATCACGAAAACACGCCTATATAATTTTGACCCCCTAAAAAACCCACTTTTATATAGTAAAACTGGGGTTTACAGGGGTATACTCTATTTTTTTTATTATTTTGCTAAAAAACACTTAGATTGTGGGTACTCGTTAGAACCGCTTCGCCGAGGCGGTTCTAACGAGTACCAACAATCTATGTTTTGAGCAGGAATATGAAAAATATCAGAATTTTTTATCTAAAAATTTTCCTGTTTTGATTGTAAAATTTTCAATATATTTGAATAGGCGTGTTTTCGTTATGTAAGCAGTTTAAGGTTTATTCCAATTGTTAAAATTACAGATTTGACTAGATGCCCTTGGGCTAGTAAAATAGATATATAAACACCACAGGGACCGCCCTGCGAAAACGTATCTTCGGGCATGTTCACACAGCGAAAGCTCTGACCAGCATGCTCATCCGTACAGTCTGATCAGGCATTTACTGTTCGCTAACAGAATCATTGGCTACTACAGAGTGTACGAATAGAGAATAAAAATACGGATGATACTTTGCGCATGCGCAGAATGATCTGAATGTGAGCATGTTCGAAGACATTCTTTCGCCTGACTAATTCAAAACTACGGGGAATAAAATCTACAGAATTTTTCACAGTTTATGAAAGCGCTGCCTCTGTGTGACTCAGTTACTTGGTAGCGTTAAAAATCTAGATACATACATACAGTTTATGATTCCGTTTCACGGTTTAGAAGTTAAGCAGTTAAAAGTTTATTCCGATAATTAAAATCACTGACTTGACTTGCAGACAACGAAAGCCCAGATCAGCCTGCGCATCCGCGCAGTCTGATCAAGGTCTTTAATATTTGCTAACAGAATCATTGGCTAATACAAAATTTATAAATGGAGAGCAAAGGCCCGGATTACCTGCGCATTTTGCTCGAGTTTGAATGCAGCATTTCCTTTAAAAGCCTGGATACTTACCAGATGGCCATAGTTGTCTGGCTTGGTTTCCGTGTAGGCGTAGGGAACCAGTATCATCTGAGAGTAACAGTGCAGAGAAAAGAAAGCTAGAACGTTCGGTGTGCCCAGGATTACGTCTCTCAATGCGGCAGTTTCCGGAGCAGAGAAGGCGCGTCCTCCGTGATAAATTTCTGAGCAGGAATGGTTTGAAGCGCCTGGACCTGTAGAAATATAACAAAAGTTCAATGACTCGGACACCGATGTCTCGTTTACTATAGCGGACTCAAATTCCAAGCGAATTCTTTCGATAGCTCAAGAAAAATATATTTAAGGATATTTCGGCAAATTTTCTTATTTTATTCTTAATTCATGTATAAGGTGAACCACCGTATACTATTGCTGTTGGTACTCATTAGAATCACCTCATCGAGGCGATTCTAATGAGTACACTCAACATGTATCATAAGTTGTTAGAATATCGAAAAGACATCCCTAAATTATTCCGATTTGCTTCCTGACCTGGCGCCATGATTAACTTGCAGTGGCTCGAACTCCCCATATCTAGAACAAAATTCCATAGTCCCAAAGATATTCGAACCATTGAAATTCGACTGTGGACTGTATTCATGCTAATATTTCGGGCAGTATTTCTGCGCAAACAGATCAGGCCTAGATCGAATTGCTCAGATGAGCAATTCATCACGAAAACATACCTATACAATTTTGACCCCCTTAAACCCCACTTTTATGTAGTAAAACTGGGGTTTACAGGGGTATACATTATTCTATTATTTCTGCTCAAAAACATAGATTGTGGGTATTCGTTAGAACCGCCTCGTCGAGGCGGTTCTAACGAGTACCCACAATCTATGTTTTGAGCAGAAATATGAAAAATAGCAGAATTTTTTATCTGAAAAATTGCCATTTTTTGGTGGTAAAATTTTCAGTGTATTTGAATAGGCGTGTTTTCGTAATGTTGATCGGAGTGTGCAACTTTTGTATTCAACAAGCATTTCGAACACATAACCAGGTCAATAATCTGTTTCGGAAAATATTTCATAAAATTATCGTCAACACTATAAATAGCTCACTAGACGTTAAGGGATTAATGTCAGGTGTGAAAAACAAATCAAAGCACTGACAGCACTGGCGGGCAATTGTCTCTAGGAAAATGGTCCTGAATGGAGGCCTAAGACTGTTTTATTTTACCTATACCTTCCTGTAATTAAGGCAAACAGTGCAGACCCTGAGCAGACGTCACAGTGCCGTCTGATCCGGGTCTGCACTGTTTGCCAATGTCCCAAATGTCCCAGTCTATCAACAGCACTCTGACGTCACAGCGACAAGAATAGCACGAATAAAAATAACCTTTACCTGGATTTCGTCTAACGCGCGCTTTGATAACATTGATCAATGAATATCACATGGACAACTACCTTAAGGAAATTTTAGCGTTTGTGTATTATGGCTCAATATTGTAAACAATTTACCCCAAAACAGTGCCCCAAAACAACATTTGTGGCCAACAGATTTTTAATGACACATTACGAAAACACGCCCATTCAAATATATTGAACATTTCACCTTCAAAAACTGAAAGTACAAAATGTATCAGATAAAAATTCGGCGAGGCGGTTCTGACGAGTACCCACACTCTATGTTTTTGAGCAGAAATAAGAAAAATAGTGTATACCCCTGTAAACCCCAGTTAAACTGTATAAAATTGGGGTTTAAGGGGGCCAAAATTATGTAGTTATGTTTTCGTGATGACAATTCCATCTCGCAGTCAGGGTCGATTCTGATAGGACTATGCTAGCTGTTCAAAAGCGAATCTGGGAGCTTGACGCCCATTGTTGATTTAACCTACTTACGTCGAATGGACTCTTCTACCACAACTCTTTAGACGGGTCTATTTCCAATAGCAGTGTGCCTGGTTAATTTTTATTATTACTCCGTTTTTATAGAAATTCATATGTTTAATGCAAACATTGCAGACCCTGATCAGACGCCGCAGAGCACTCTGCGGCGTCTGATCTGGGTCTGCACTGTTTGTCAAATACCCTTTTAGGGGATTTCCGGATTAAAATGGGTTTAGGGACTTGATACACCCTTTGCGTCAATTTTACAAGGATGGCCCCTTTTGTCACTTCTGGTTTACTTCTCTGCACATCAAACTCCTTCTTAAAAAAAAAAATAAATAAAATAAAATAAAAAACAAATAAAAAAAAGTTTACTCTAAATGAAAAGTTTTTGCTTCAAAAGCGACAAAAGCAATTTGATAGAATTGCCTGCCTTGGGAGTGTATCGCTTTTACCTGGTTGATGATGATGATGATGATGATGATGGTGATGATGATGATGACGGCGATAATGAGGATGATTGATGATGATGATGATGATTGATGATGATCATAATGCGTACGATAATGACGATGATTGATGATTATGATGATGATGATGATGCTGATGATTGATGATGGTGATTGATGATGATGACTGATGATGATGATTAGTGATGATGATGATGTTGATGGCGATGATCATAGAGATTAGTGTTTTATGTCCCTTTCAACATTATTTAAGTCATATCGTGATGATGGAATGGTGACTATGAAAAGGCTCTGTGCAATGAGACGCAGAACAGTCATGAGTTGAATTCCGTCTCCAGCGGGATTCGAATCCACGACGTTATGAGCTGAAGTCGAGAGCGCTAACTGCTAGGCCACCCGAACTTTTCTATTCCCCTTCATACCTCCATGATTGGCACCCCAGTTTCTATTCAAGTCAGTCCCGATACAGGATGATGGTAGAGATAATAGCTGCTGTCGATTTTTCCTCCAGAACCTGTTTCCATAGTATTCGTGCTGAAAACAATCAATGTAGAGAATTTACGTCCCCGCCTTTAAAAATATCCTCCGAAAATGACCAGGTCAACAAGGTACCTTCTACGGCCGAACCTCAATGGCTCAAACTTCCCCTGGACCAGGGAATAGTGTATTCTAGATATGGGTAGTTCGAAACAGTGAGGGTAAATCATGGTGCAAGATCAGGAAGTAAATGGCCATAATTTAGAGAAGTCTTTTCGATCTTCTACACAATAATGGTATGATGTATATACTCATTAGAATCGTCTCGATTCTAATGAGTACACACAACATAAATTTTATGATGAAATAGGGAAAAAAATCCTAAAATATCCCTAAATATTTGTTTTATTTAGCTGTTAAGGAAACGTCCTAGGACACAAGAACGAGTTAGTAACGGTAAACAAGTCACCGGGTTCGAGACGTTGAGGTTTTAAGGTATCTATACACTTCGAGAATGGTATTTTAGTTTCGTGCAAAACTAGCAAGGCATCCACTTCCTATCATTTGGCTGGTATTTGAGCCTGAAAAATAATTGTTCAAAACGCAGAAAAAGCAATAAAAATTAATAAAAGGATTGTATCCAAATCGCATTCACATCTTAACCCTTGTCCTGCTGAACCCGGATATACCCTGCTTTAGCAAACAGTGTAGATCCTGATCAGTTGACTTCTGAAGAAGCCAACTGATCTGGATCTGCACTGTTTGCCATTAAGTATGTAAATTTATAGCAACCATTAGGATCCAGTAATCGGATTGGCTGAAAATTAGAAGTGGGAGTGGCATCTTAATTTATTCAGCAGGACAAGGGTTAAGAACACAGATCGGCATAAAATTAAATGAGGAGTTGCGGGCACAGGGTACCTCTACCTGTCTGAGCGCCCTGAAAAGGTGACTGAGTTCAAAACGCGGATAAAAGTAATAATTAAAAGGAGGACTATATCCAAATCACATTACTTGCACGTGTTCAGATCATGACACAAACATATAAGTGTACAGAATCAAAATTGTAGATGTAGTTATTGACACAAGGTACATACTGTCAGAGGGTGCAGAACTACGCGCGACGAACCACGGAAAACCGAATAACATATCCCTTCGCTTTTCTTCGAAAAGGCGGCGGACACACACACAAAAATAAAATAAAAAAAAAATAAAATAAAATAAAACTAAAATAAATAAATACAATAGAAAACACTTGGAAACGATGTCCTTAACACAGGTAGCGACAAGTGTCCATGTAAATATAGGTGATTGTATCAAGATAAACGTTAAAGTCGCGTCCTATTTAATCAAACCCACATAATTTAGATATAGTCTAACATATCGGTCGTTACTTGAGAAAGGTGTCTCCGAGATTAATACAAACAATAAAAATCCAGATCAGCCAGTGGATATATGTAATCTGATCAGGAACTCATTACGAAAACATACCTATATAATTTTGACCCCCTTAAACCCCACTTTTATATAGTAAAACTGGGGTTTACAAGGGTAGACATTATTTTTTCTTAATTCAGCTCAAAAACATAGATTGTGGGTACTCGTTAGAACCGCAATCTATGCTTTTAGCGGACGAAAAATATTCATTTTTGTAATATAAAAAAAAAAAAAAAAATTTGGGTGGTAAAATTTTCGGTATGTTTTCGTAATGTTACTATACGAGTACTTCTTTAAAATCTACAGAAGCCAATGGTTCTATAAGCGGACAGTGTATGTCCGGATTAGACTACGCGGATGTGCGAGGTGATCTGGGCCGTCGCTGTCCGAAGAAAGATTTATATAGTAATAATCCCGTTGGTTATCGGTAATATCAACTTATTTATTTTTCTAAATTGTCAACAGTATGTATTAATTTCTACACAGTGTAGCCTTGGGAAAAAGTCTACTCTTTCCGTTTAGAATGGACCCGCTTTCAGGAGGGAAGCAAAACAAATATGACGGAATTACCTTCCCTGAAAGTTTATCTGGTCTCCTTAACCCATTTTAGTCTGGACCCCCAAAACGGTAAATGCAAAATAGTGCAGACCAAGATCCAACACCGGAAAAAAAAAGAAAAAAAAACAAAAAAAAAACAAAAAAACATAAAAACCCTAACAGCATGAAATAATACCAAACAATTATAACTAATTTTACCCTTTCCATGCTGAATAAAGATGCCACGCCCATTTCTAATTATCAGTATGTCTACACTGTTTGCAAAGGTAGGGAATATCGGAGTTCAGCAGGACCATGATTAACTAAAATTGAGGGCCCACTGATGTATGGTTTGTCATGATCTTATATTTCAGATATCTTTTTATCAACCTTGCTTTTCCTTTTGATTTGATAAAGGACCGAATACCAGTGTAGTGAATATTTATGGTATTTTGTTACAGACAGGCGTACATAAATTCTGTTTAAACTGGCCGGCATCTTGCTTGCGTCGAAGTATAGTATACGGACACTCGTACCGTCCGACAAAAGCAATTATAACCGAACGAAAAATTTGTCCGCGAGCGATTTGCTTTATTCAAACGACCTTCTGGAAATAATTCTGAACAAAAATCATAAAAAAAGTTCAAATCAGTTCTACCGAATACTCATAACCATCCGGGTTGTGACACGGTGTGATATACCAATCGAACTTGGCCAGCATGGCTTCCCCTTCCGGTGTTCCACTTGCAAGCTGCAAAACAGAATTGAAACACGCCGTAAGTATACGTATCTTTGGACAACAGAAAAGATACAATCCAGCCAGCAGTAAAACTTGTCATAAAATTGCATTTAAAATTACTATTATACAGTCAAATTTCGAATGGCTCGAACATCTTTGGGACCATGGAAATTTATTTTATACATGGATAGTTCGAGCCACTGATATTTAATCATAACGCCGGTTCAGCAGGCATATGGTTAAATTTAGGTATGTCTTTTTCGAGTTTCTATTATCTTATGGTATATTTAGTGTACTAATTAGAATTACATCGATGATGCGATTCATGCATGTTCATGATAAAATAAGAAAATTTCCCTAAAATATCCCTAAATATTTGTTTTCTCGAGCTATCGGAAACATTTTCTTAGGGACTGAAAACCGACTTAACCACAGTAAACGAGCCATCGGTATTCGATTGAAAAATACTCACACGCTGTATTTATCTCATAGCCGTCAGTACATCTCATGAGACGGTTAAGCCGTTTTAGCCCTGCAGATCAAAGTAATGTTTTTGCAAACAGTGTAGATCCTGATGAGCCGTCTCATCAGGATCTACACTGTTTGCCATTCAGTTTTGATATTTTTCTTTTTATTTTTGTTTGCAATTCTGCTTTGATTTTTGACTGACACCCTTATTTAGAACAATGATTCTGACCAGATTCAAAGATCGAAGAGCCCACTTCAGAAACTCAGGAATGAAAGGATAACTTATTTACTTTAGACAAAGATATTGGTGTTGGAGTTACATGTATCATCGTTAATCAGTCCAGAAATATAATACTTGTACACCGTTTTAAGATATTTTTTTTTTAATTTTAAACTTGCAGTTCACTCTCGTTATCCCAAACAATGAAATATGAAAATACTGCTTAAGTCAAACTAACTAAAACACAATTTTGGTTTGGTTTGTTGTATGATCCTTAAATTTTAAGGTTTTTTGTTTTGTTTTGTTTTTTCCTCTCAAAATACTGTTAATTCAAAGCAAACATTGAGAAAACGAGAGACGACTGTAAGTACGAGGTGTCTAAAATATCGTATGTACACTAAATATTGGAACGCCTTTTCAACTTACAACCATACTTGTCCTTAAGTCTTAGCAAGTCAATTGTATTGTCTGCTGCCATGTTTAAAACCCACTAGATACTTAGAAAACAATGTAGATCCTGATCAGACGCCGCAGAAATCCGCGTCTGATCTTGGCCGACCTTGTTTGCTTAGGCTTATCCAAGGATAATTGTTGAAATTTTGTGAAAGTGTTTAGTGTACCTCGTACAGGCCACACACACACCCTTCTCAAACATACTTCTATAAGCACACTGGCAAGGCTGTACATAAATTTACGAGTACTTCTACACCCACATTTGCATGATTATACATAAATATACATCTACACGCACACTTGCATGATTATACATAAATATACTTCTACACGCACACTTGCATGATTATACATAAATATACTTCTACACGCACACTTGCATGTTTATACATAAATATACTTCTACACGCACACTTGCATGTTTATACATAAATATACTTCTACACGCACACTTGCATGATTATTCATAAATATATTTCTGCACGCACATTTGCATGATTATACATAAATGTACATCTATACGCACATTTATATTGTGATTGTGCATAAAAATACAGCTACACGCACACTTGTATGATTGTACATAAATATATATCAACACGCACACTTTTACGATTATACATAAATACACTTCTGCACGCACACTTGCGGGATTGTACATAAATATACATCTACACGCACACTTGCATGATTATACATAAATATACTTCTACACGCACACTTGCGTGATTATACACTGTCATAAAATGTACATCTATACGCACATTTACATTGTGATTGTGCATAAAAATACAGCTACACGCACACTTGTATGATTGTACATTAATATACATCTACACGCACACTTGTATGATTATACATAAACATGCTTCCACACGAACACTTGTATGACCGTACATAAATGTGCATTTATACGCACACTTGTATGGTGTACATAAAAATACATATATGCATAATGTCGTATGATTGTACATAAATGTGCATCTACACGCAAACTTGTATGATTGTACATAAGCATGCATTGACACGAATATTTGTACGACTGTACATAAATGTGTATCTACACGCACACTTGTATGTTGTATATGAAAACACATCTATGCACACTGTTGTATGATTGTACATAAATGTGCATCTACACGCACACTTGTATGATTGTACATAAGCATGCATTGACACGAATATTTGTACGACTGTACATAAATGTGCATCTACACGCACACTTGTATGTTGTATATGAAAACACATCTATGCACACTGTTGTATGATTGTACATAAATGTGCATCTACACGCACACTTGTATGATTGTACATAAGCATGCATTGACACGAATATTTGTACGACTGTACATAAATGTGCATCTACACGCACACTTGTATGTAGTAAATAAACATACATCTATGCTAACTGTTGTAGGATTGAACATAACTCTACATCTACATGTACACTAAGATGTAATAAATAAATACACATCTAAACACACACTTGTATGATTGTACATAAACATACATCTGCACGCACACTCGTATGATTGTACATAAACGTACACCTACACGCACACTCGTATGATTGTACATAGACGTACACCTACATGCACACTCGTATGATTGTACATAAACATACATCTGCACGCACATTTGTTTGATTGTACATAAACATACACCAACAAGTACACTTGTATGATTTTACATAAATATATATCTACATGCAACATTGACTGTACATAAACATACATCTACACGCACACTTGTATAACTGTACAGAAACATACCTCTACTCGCATACTTGTATGATTATACATAAACGTACATCTGCACGCACACTTGTATAATTGTACATAAACACACATCTACACGCATATTTGTATGATTGTACATAAACAAACATCTATCCCTTCACTGATATGGTTGAACACAAACGTACATCTACACGCACACTTGCAGGAATTTACAACTTAAAATAATGCTCACCATTTCGATCAAATTCAGGGCTGTAGAAACTGTAATCCATTCCCGCGCATGCGTGCCAGCCTCAATCCAGATAGATTTTTTCGGATTGTCCAGATCAGATGCAATCTAAGATAGAAATTCAAATTAAACGACAAGCATACTTGCAGATAGTTTGATAAAGTGCCCAGACTTATCACGAGAACATGCCTATATTATTTTTATCCCATTAAACCCTACTCTTATAAAGTAAAACTGGGTTTTACAGGTGTAGACATTATTTTTCTTATTGCTGCTCAAAAACATAGATTGTGGGTGCTCGTTAGAAGCGCCTCGCCGAGGTGGTTCTAATGAGTACCACAATCTACGTTTTGAGTGGAAATATGAAACCCTCAGAATTTTTATCTGAAAACTTTCAGTTTTTGGTGGTGAAATTTTCAATATATTTGAATAGGCGTGTTTTCGTAGTAATCTCTTGATCTTGTGTCTGTGACATTGAAGACCTCTCCGAGTGGAGGAATCTTGAAATTCATCATTGTAGGTTATTCTCTGCAAAGAAACTTAATAGAGTTTTATCATCATAGACTTTTTCGTATATGACTGAGAGCTTATTAGTGGTGCATTGAAATCCTTAAGCATCAACCATCTCTGCAACGAAACTTAATCATCACGAAAACATACCTATATAATTTTGACCCCCTTAAACCCCACTTTTATATAGCAAAACTGGGGTTTACAGGGGTATACAATATTTTTCTTATTTCTGCTCGAAAACATAGATTGTGGGTACTCGTTAGAACCGCCTCGCCGTTTGAACAGAAAGATGAAAAATATCAGAGTTTTTTTTTCTGAAAATTTTCAGATTTTGGAGGTGAAATTTTCTATATATATTTGAATAGGCGTGTTTTCGTAACGATAGAGTTTGTTCTTCATAGACTTTTTCGTATATGACTGAGAGTTTATTAGTGGTGCATTGAAATCCTTAAACATCAACCATCCTTGGCGTTTACGACCAGGCTACACACACTTTGTACGTCCAGTGCATACATGTCCTCTCACCATAGCTAACGCCGTAAAACCCTATCAGACTGCGTAACACTGCATGCACACTTTAAAATAAATGATAAATAACGAATGATACAGTTGACTCTCGTTATCTCGACCTTGCTTATATCGAACAACCGCTTATCTCGAAGTGAAAATCTTGTCCCTGCCTAAACATGAACATCTAACATCAGGTGAAAAGTATTGTGGAAAAGAGGAGAAATTGCTCCTAGGAGCAATTTCTCCTCTTTTCCACAATATTTTCGCTATATCTCTAACTTCAAGAGTCCAATTACATATAAATGTGTTACATGTGGTTGTTCGAATTATTTTTTGACTCAATTCTGCAAATCTGATATGTTGAGGTACGGATATCTTGAAGTGTTTCAGAGGGTTCCTTGGAATTCGAGATAACGAGAGTCGACTGTATTTAATATGTTTCTATGAATGTCTTTCATATGTCATTACAGCAAAAAAAAAAAAAAAAAAAAAAAATAATCCGGAAATTTCAAAGATTTTGAAAAAGTGGAATTTAATGAAAACCTGCATCTAATACCTATCCTGTCAGTTGTTGCATAAATTGTATGTAATAAAGTTTGCTCTGGGAAAAGGACATTTACTTTTTTAACCACTGGAGAACAGAAGAAAACCTATTTGGTGCATAGGTAATTACGCCAAAATGTTTTGCACGGAATCGTGACAAGCGTTTGCCAAGTTCTTTTTTCTGAGTAAAGTCCCATCCCTACCCCCTCACCACCACCAGCCCTCTACCCTGGTTTTCTTACTGCCCGTTCCAAGGAGGTTCCTTTGTACCAGTTCTTTGTTTGTGTGTCTGTGGTTCTATGTATGTATTTTATGGCATATTTTGTCATTGCGAAAACATACCGACTCAAATATATTGACATGGTTTTACAACCCAAAAAGAAAAAATGCAGATAAAAAATCTGATATTTTTTCCTTCTGCTCAAACAATAGATTGTAGATACTCGTTAGAACCGCCTCGACGAGGCGGTTCTAATGAGTACCCACAATCTATGGTTGTTAAGCAAAATAAGAAAAATAATGTATAGCCTGTAAACCCCGGTTTTACTATATAAAAGTGGGGTTTAAGGGGGTCAAAATTATACAGGCGTGTTTCCGTGATGTTCTTCATCTTCCTTCTTTTGGTGCCTCTGCAAGGATGAGCGTCGTAAATGTGGCATTTTCTGTATATCTTTACTTATAGTTTTGAAAAAAAAAAAAAAAAAATGTCGAAAGCAGGGTATTTTTTCTACCTACCTTGACTTCAAGAAGTGGTCGACGTTGAAAGGTGTATCCATATACACGCACTCTGATTCTCTCTGGATACATCGCCTCCATTTCCGTCACAAAGTTCTTAATCTGGATTTACAAAAAACAAATAATAATAATAAATAAAAAAAAAATAAAATAAATAAAAATAAGTGATATATATATATATATATATATATATATATATATATATATATATATTATATATATATATATATATATATATATATATATATATATATATATATATATATATATATATATATATAGAACGTGATCCTCTAGTGTATGCGCCACATGATTTGCCAGGCAATAGTTATGATTTTTATGTTCTGTTGAATGGGTCACAAGATATTCCACGCACAGGGTATGTTCTTATTGTATGAGTTGTAAGATTTGCCATGCGGAGGTTATGTTCTGTTGAATGGGTCACAAGATTTGCCATGCAGAGCAGGTTATGCTCTGTTGAATGGATCACAGGATTAGCCACGCAGAGTTAATGTTCTTTTGTATGAGTAACAAGGTTTGCCACGCAGAGGTTATGTTCTTTTGTATGAGTAACAAGGTTTGCCACGCAGAGGTTATGTTCTTTTGTATGAGTAACAAGGTTTGCCACGCAGAGGTTATGTTCTTTTGTATGAGTAACAAGGTTTGCCACGCAGAGGTTATGTTCTTTTGTATGAGTAACAAGGTTTGCCACGCAGAGGTTATGTTCTTTTGTATGAGTAACAAGGTTTGCCACGCAGAGGTTATGTTCTTTTGTATGAGTAACAAGGTTTGCCACGCAGAGGTTATGTTCTTTTGTATGAGTAACAAGGTTTGCCACGCAGAGGTTATGTTCTATTGTATGAGTTACAAGGTTTGCCACGCAGAGGTTATGTTCTTTTGTATGAGTAACAAGGTTTGCCACGCAGAGGTTATGTTCTTTTGTATGAGTAACAAGGTTTGCCACGCAGAGGTTATGTTCTTTTGTATGAGTAACAAGGTTTGCCACGCAGAGGTTATGTTCTTTTGTATGAGTAACAAGGTTTGCCACGCAGAAGTTATGTTCTATTGTATGAGTTACAAGGTTTGCCACGCAGAGGCTATGTTCTTTTGTATGAGTTACAAGGTTTGCCACACAGAGGCTATGTTCTGTTGAATGGGTCACAAGATTTGCCACGCAGAGGTTATGCTCTGTTGTATGAGTTACAAGATTTACCATGCAGAGGTTATTTTCTGTTGTATGAGTCACAAGATTTGCTACGCAGGCGTTATGTTCTGTTGAATAGGTCAAAAGACTTACAATATAGAGGTTTCCTTCTGTTGTATGAACTACAAGATTTGTCCCGCAGAGGTTATGTTATATTTTATGAGTTACAAAGTTTACCATGCAGAGTTTGTGCTCTGTTTTATTTTTTATTTTTAGGATCACAAGTTTTGTTGCGCAGAGGTTATATTCTGTTGTATGAGTTACAAGATTTGCCACGCAGAGGGTGTAGTCTGTTGTATAAGCGACAAGGCTTTCCGTGCAGAGGTTATGTTCTCTTGTATGAGTTACTAAGTTTGTCATGCAGAGGTTATGTTCTGTTGAATGGATCACAAGATTTGCCACGGTTATGTTCTATTGTATAAGTTGCACGATTTGCCACGCAGAGATTATATGCTATTTTGTGAGTTACAAGGTTTGCCATGCAGTAGTATGTTCTGTTGAATGGGTCACAAGACTTGGTACGTAGAGGTTCTGTTTTGTTGCATGGATAATAAAATTTGCCACGCAGATATTTAGTTCTGTTGAATGGATCACAAGATTTGCCACGCAGATGTTATGTTTTAATAGACAATAGTATTGACCAACAAGATTTACTCGTATGTAAAAAGTCTTTCTTTTTTTAACTGACCCTCGTATTTACCAAAACTGAATAAAAATTATAAATGTTGCGACAACGGGGGCAATTCATTACGAAAACACGCCTATTCAAATATATTGAAAATTTCACCACCAAAAACTGGAAGTTTTCAGACAAAAATTCTAATATTTTTTCATAGTTCTGCTCAAAACATAGATTGTGGTTACTCGTTAGAACCGCTTCGCCGAGGCGGTTCTAACGAATACCCACAATCTATGTTTTTGAGCAGAAATAAGAAAAAAAGTATTCCCTATAAACCCCAGTTTTACTATTTAAAAGCAGGGTTTAAGGGGGTCAAAATTATATACATATGTTTTCGTGATGGTACACAATAAAATGTGCGCATAGCAAAAACTCGATTAGACTGGTTATCCGCGTATTCTGAGTAGAATTTTCGCTTGGTGCTCTTTTGATAACCAAAGAAGAATACTTCTAAATGCAAACATTCTTGCGGTCTTACCGTCTATATTTGTTCACCAGAAGAACTTTTGCATCCTTAACTATTCACATGGCGCCTAGATCCTACAAGGGCGGATTCAAAGGGAGTTCCGAAATTTCGGTCGGAACCTCCTCTTTGATTCAAAATTTCATTTTTATGGGAACATATGGATAAATTTGATAAATTTGGAATACCATATTTACCCTAAATATTCCCACTCTTGCTCTTTACCTTATAGATTCTCTTCAGCAAGTCCATTTTACTGCCTGTGAGTGTGTGTAAAATTGTTAAATGATTGGCAAACAGTGTAGACCCTGATCAGATGCCGCATTCTGCGAGGTCTGATCTGGGTCTTCACTTTTTGCTAAGGTCTGTCTGTCCGAATACAAAAAGTAAGTCCGGTAATTTTATGTAAACAATTAGCCCCCGCCCATACCATTCCTCCTCCCTCAGAAATGATCCAGTATCTACCCTGTCCTATACATTTTATGCTTTAGCATTCTCAAGGCTAAATCATCAAATGAAAATAAATGAATTTTCGTGATTTTCACAGATTTGACATTTCATTAAAATTGTCTCATCAGGAGACAATTTGAATGAAATGCCTAATCTAATAAACCTAAGAAACATAGAAATTTTCATCCTCACCTCCTCATATCGTAGATAGGTTGATGTTATAGATTTGCTTCCAGCAGCGGCTGCCATTGCTATACTCCTAGCCTCATCCGAAACGAGCCTACATTAAAAAGCGAGTCTTATATATATAGAAGCATTTTAACATATTACATACATTTATTGAAATGAAGCATTCAGCTGGCCGAGTGGAATACACCCCCGACTTCAGACGATCAGGTCCCGGTTTCGAATCCCGCTAGAGGTGCAATAGACCCCTTGCACAATCGTAAATTCCGATAATTGCCGAGCGGAAAAATTCCGGAAATGTGTCGAGATCGAGGCTAGCGGTGTATTGACAATGTGAAAATGAAAAACACTCGCTACAACCTGTGGAGGTATTTTATTTGGTCAAATTTGTTTATGTGACATGGTTACATTATGGAGCATAACTGCATGACGCTTTATTGCACAGAGCCCTTCATTACTAACAATACATGTCTCGATATGACGTAAATAATATTGAAAGGGACGTAAAATACAAAACCATCATCAAAATCCATATATTTAAATAAGTCGATTCTCGTTATCTCGAAGTCCAAGGGATTCTATGAAATACTTCTAGATATCCTTACCTCGACATATCAGATTTGCACAGTTGAGGACAATATATATCGAACATTCACATTTCACAAATGAATATCTAATTTGACTCATGAAATTAGAGATATACTAAAACTTTTGTGGAAAAGAAGAGAAATTGCTTGCTCCCTAGGAGCAATTTCTGCTCTATATATTTTTTACCTGTTGTTAGCTTTTATGTTTAAACAGGGACCAGATTTTCACTTCTAGATAAACGGTTATTCGAGATAAGTGGTTATTCAAGATAAGCTGTTATTTGAGATACGTGTTTATAAGCGAAGTCGAGATAACAAGAGTCGACTGTATATCAAACAGATTTTCGCATCTGCTTCCGCATATATCTAATGGAATGGATACATTCAATAGATTTTCCATCATTTGCTTTGATTTAGACTTATTATGCCTAAACAGAATTTATTATGGATCACTTTTAATGAACTGAGCAAAAATATGCCATTTTAGACATTTATGATGATTCCTAACATTTGACTGGTATAGACCCACCTGAATACCAAAACAACATTGATATATGACGTAGATCGTGTCACAGGCTATAGCATATTTCAATATGTATTTTGGTATTTGGGTGTGTTTCATACCAGTCAAAAGTTGTTAAGGGTTAAACACCCTTGTCCTGCTGAACCCGGATATACCCTGCCTTTGCAAACAGTGTAGATCCAGATCAGTTGGCTTCTGAAGAAGCCAACTGATCTGGATCTGCACTGTTTGCCATTAAGTATGTGAATTTGATTCAACAACCTGGATCAAGTAAAATGATTGGCTGAAGACTGGTGATGGGCGTGGCCTCTTAATTTATTTAGCAGGACAAGGGTTTAAAAAAAATGCTGAAAATGGAATTTTTGGCAGCAGTGCCCCAAAATTAAATATTATTTTTAGCTCAGAAAGGGGCCATTTAGAAATAAGAGTACCCAAACCGTCATCTGCAAACGTTCGAATAAATGATTACATGGTAAGCCACTTGATTAATAGACTTTGATTTTGCAGCAAAATTTAGGCAGCCTTTGTGACTTCATGTTTGCCTTTCACACAATCATACCCTTTCAAAAAGGGGGCTTTACTCTAAAAAGAAATAATATTCTCCCTAGTTGTCTGTCATGTTAAACAAGGCTGGACAATTACCAAGTGTGCCCAAAATCCCTTAAAATACTCATGAAAACGACAAAAATGTCTTTGGCGAATATATAAGAAAGCAAAATGCCCGATCAGCCTGTCCATGGACCAGTATTAACAAGACATTTGTTTTGCGACGGATAAAACCATAACTACAGTCGAACCTCGTTATCTCGAACTCGCTTATTTCGAATTACCGCTTATCTCGAAGTGAAAATCTGGTCCCTGTTTTAACATGAAACTATGACAACAGGTAACAAAATAATGTGGAAAAGAGGAGAAATTGCTCCTAAGGAGGAGCAATTTCTCCTCTTTTCCACATTACATGTATTTTATATATATTTTTTTAACTTCAGGAGTCAAATTACATATTCATTTTTTTAAATGTGGTTGTTCAATTTATTGTTTTCCTCACTCTCTCAACTCTGATATGTCGAGGTACGGATATCTCGAAGTATTTCAGTGAGTCCCATGGAATTCGAGATAACGAGAGTCGACTGTACTTTAGAATCTTCCGGACAAAAGAGAGTATAAACGATTGTGCATGCGCGCGACAATCTGAACCTGCACTATTTCTGTAATCTGTTGCCGAAGGAAAGTAGTCACATGGCATTGCTACATGTATTTACTAGGAAAACAGGTCCCGAGGCTATACAAACGTTTTTTCGCGCTCAGCTCAGCTGCGCATGAAATTTGAAAAGGACCTGATAATAAATCTCTAGTAACAAGCAAATTCTTTTTTGCTGAACATAGCTGAGCATGAAAATTTTCTCTACTACTAAATATGAAAATGCCAATTATTCATGTTTATTAGCTGAGAAAATTTCATGCTCAGCTGAGCTGAGCACTAAAAAAGTTATAACCGCAGGACCAGAGGTAATCTTTTAGAAATTTTGCAAATATTTGTAGAGAAATGTATAATTAATTACCTCTGGATGTTGTCTGTAACTACACGGAAATTCAATCCATTCTGTTTCAGCAAGCTTTTCAATTTGTTGACATAGGTTGGTGAAACCCGGATTTCAGTGTTTCGAACTAGGGATGGTGCAGTCCAAAAGTCAAGCTGAAATATTGAACGAAACATAAAATACCATCAAACGCCTCGTAAATGTACATATTTATATAAAACAAGCTTCAGATAAAAAAAAAAAAAAAAAAAAAAAAAAATCTGATATTTTTTTTCATATTTCTGCTCAAAAGATAGATTGTGAGTACTCGTTAGAACCGCCTCAACGAGGCGGTTCTAACGAGTACCCGCAATCTATGATTTTGAGCAGAAATAAGAAAAAAAATAATGTATATCCCTGTAAACCCTAGTTTTACTATATAAAATTTGAATTTAAGGTGTTCAAAAATTATATAGCCATGTTTTCGTGATGACTACTTTGATTTATGTTTTTTTTTTTTTTATTATATGAGTAGCTACGTCATAACTCGTACCTTAAGAAAAGTGCGCCCAACGAAGTTTCCGATCAGCTTGCACATTCTCATTCGCGCAGGCTGATCAGAATGAATATTTACTATACGCATTTTGGATAGCCACGGATTCAAAAATTCTTCATGCTGTCAACGAAGACTGATCAGACTGCATGGATGTGCAAGCTGATTTGATTCTTCGTTCGGTATACATGTCAGAAGGTACGTTTTCTCACTGGAGCTGGTGTTAAGTGCCGTGTGGCGGCCGTAAAACGTCTCCTCGTACATCACCATGATGTGGATATATATATTCTTTTTAATTTCCATTTGAATCGCTGAGTGTATTCTGGCTACTTTGAAAATGCCGTTGAACCCATTGTACAAATGTAGACTGAAAGGTAACTCTCCCATACTATATATTTGAAGATTCTAATTTCGATTTTGCGTATGTCAGGCGAAATGATTTAAATATTCGGAGAGAAAAATGGTGAACTATTTGCGAACAGTGTAGACCCTGATCAGACGCATCATGCTGCGGCGTCTGATCGGGCTCTGCACTCTTTGCCAAAATGACCAATTTAGGGGTCTTCAGTGTACAATGGGTTAAGTCGGTGTTAGGGACCATACACAGCCTTGAAAACTACATACCTGTATAAGAAGAGGCTTAATAAAAGCGACTTAATAAAAAATAAATAAATAAATAAATAAATAAATAAATAAATAAAAAAAAACACTAACAAAAAAAAAAAACAAAAAAAAAAAAAAACAAAAAAAAAAAAAAACGATTCTCCGATTTTCATTCTTTTTTGTGTTCTTAAATTTCCTGAGGCAGCCTTTTAAAATTTATTTTACGTCCTTGTGTATCTAAAATACGCACTGTGAAGACTGCGAATGTGCAGACCGATCTGAACCCTCGCTAGGCGCACATGTCTAAAGGTCTGTTTCCTGCCGTTTCGGCTCGTGTGTGCAACATATGTTTATAAAACTTACATTGTAATCACCTGTTTCCTCCAAATATTCCAGGAACTGCAACTCAAACTCATTCTTAGCTTGCACAGCTACCAAATGATGCCTGAAAGAAAAACACAATACATTCACTGAGTAGATTCATTTGGATAGAGAAAAGAATATATATAATACAAACAAAATATATATGCAATCGATCCTCGATAGCTCGAACACCGATGACTCGTTTACCATGGCTAATTCGAACCTCGGACCTTATAATACCCGGACTTGTCACTAACGGAACTGCCAAATTATGTTGTCTTGGCTTGATTTTAGCGTTGTTTTACAGCACTAAGGTCATTAAAAATGATTTTGGATAAATATCTGAAGTTGTAATAAATTGTTTTATTAGGCTGGATTAAAAATGTTCAGTCACACTTAATAAAATTGAAGTTATACCATCATTATGGGTGAACTTCTGATGATTTTCTGCTAAAAGTGCCGAAAATAGCTAAAATGGGTACCTAGGTTTCTTGTTGATGTTTACAAAATGTGCTTGATTTTTCCTTAAATATAATGCTGCAGTCTTAAAGGTAATATATTGAACTATTGCTTTTTGAAAATAAATCTTAGATATTTGGAGAAATAATTGACATATGAGCCCTTAAACTTCATTTTACAAGCGATGAAAACTCAGCCACGTAACATATTTCCAATAAATACAATACCTGTACCATAGTTACTAGTACACTGTATATTAGGTCCAAGTTTGAACTCATTTTTGAGTCCCTATGAAATTCTTCCAATAGCTCCAGAAAACTACTATAGGATTTCTTCTTATTTCATCATGAAATTGTATGTTGTGTTTATTCATTAGAATCGCCTCATCGAGGCGATTCTAATGAGTACACTCAACATACTATTATTGTGTGAAAGTTCGAAGATTTCCCTAAATAATCGCTATTTGCTTCCTGACCTATCGCAGAAAAAGAAATCACTTACTGTGACGAGGCGGTTCTAACGAGTACCCACAATCTATGTTTTTGAGCAGAAATAAGAAAAAATATTTTTATCCCTGTAAAGCCCAGTTGTATTGTATAAAAGTGGGCTTTATGGGGTCAAAATTTCGTGATTTTTTTTTTAATGCTTTGATGTAAGAATAGGCCAAAAATACTATTCCGAGGCGGTTCAGTAGAAAATACCATGAAAATTTGTTCGACTTAGGGGTAGTTCGAGCCATTGAGGGCTAATCATCATGCCAGGTCAGTAGGAAATGGATATAATTTAGGGATGCAATTTGGGTCTTCTATATAATAATGGTATGTTAATTCGGCTCATTAGAATAGCATCGTTAAAACTGAAGGAAAAATGAAATGGAAAACAAAGAAGAAAAAAAGAATTCATCTTACCCAGTAAAATCTTGTCTAGCCAGAACCGAGACTAACATATACAATGCAAAAACACAATTTGTACATGTGGACATGATTTCGACTTTCAGAAGGGAAAATTTAAAGACATAAATGCATAATTAGGTCTGCTACAATCCTTTTTATAAACTTCTCATTGAAATTCTAGTTTAGACCATTTGGACCGCATCATGCGAAAAAGTACCTTTAAACATGCGAAAATGCGCAGGTTCACATCATCCTGCGCATGCGCAAAACATCATCCGGGCCTTCGTTCTACAGTCATACATTCTATAGTATCCAACAATTCTGTTAGCGGATAGCGAAGATCCTGATCAAACTGCGCGGATGCGCAGGCTGATCTGGGCCTTCGCTGTTCGCATATTCCCGAAGACAGGTTTTACGCATGACGCGGCCCATTTTATGAATTGGCAGATAGATACTCAGCAATAATTTGCGAGTGCGACTAAATTGAGATATTATATGTTGTATAAGTATTGTTATTAAAGTAATTTTAGGACTGATACTTGGATGTTCTGAATTAGGCCAGTCTTAAAAAAACTATTTGTTTTCTGCCATGCGACCGACACGCCAAAACAAAAGAATCTATCGAGTTCAGCAAAGAGGTTAATTTTTATTTTTATTTTATTTTATTTTTTTTTTTTTTTTGTTTTACCCGAGATTTTCCTTTCATGGCATTAAAGTACGCTCGTATGCATACAATGTCAGAATGTGAAATATAGGAATATGAAATGTCTACAATTTACGTTGCCAGTAACGCAGAATGTAGAATTTTCCACATTTTGCATTGATTGCTATGTAGGATAGTTACGTTTTAGCTCGACTACTCGAAATGAATACCACTTTGTACGGACATCTGTCATCTTTATAGTATTTATCTTTTTTGTGCCATGAGATGACGGTCGGCGTAGTTCACAGTACAACGAGTTGCCTTATACGGACGCAAAGACAGACATACGACAACAAACAATGTATCTCCCAGCTGGGGAGACATAGTACAGACACATACAGTATTGGAACTTTTCTTTCTACATTTCTACAGTTTGTGGTGTAACTTAGTTTGTTCTTTTATCCAGGTTTTTCCGTTCAATGCATGTCGTATTGCCGGTATGACTTCAAATATACAGATATTGTTAGTTTACAACAGAATATAACTGTATTCTGAAGTATTGAAAACAACAAGAACAATATTTTTAATATTTATCTTTTCTGGCGACAGTCATAAAATTTCGCTAAACTATTTTTGAATTGCATTTTAAAAAATTATACGAATGTTGGACCCACCACTGTTTTGAATGACGTAGTTTGTGTTAATAAATTACCGTTGTGAAATAAATCAGTCATGTTTCAGTATTTCGCGTGTTTCATTTCAGTGAAATCACCGAGGTTACAGGTAAACAACAGATCATTATAATCACCTTATACGGAAATAACAACCTAGACTGATAACAAAAAAAAACCACACAGTATTATTAACCCTTGTCCTGCTGAATAAAGAGGCCACGCCCACTTCCAATTTTCAGCCAAGCAGATTACTTGATCCGGATTGTTGCTATAAATTCACATACTTAATGGCAAACAGTGCAGATCCAGATCAGTTGGCTTCTTCAGAAGCCAACTGATCTGGATCTACACTGTTCACAAAGGCAGGATAAGGGAAACAGAAAATTATCAGAGCCGTTTCATGCGAAAAAAAGGGCTTTTCGGCCTTTCCGTCGAATTATTCCTTCAGTGCGCATGTCCGGCCCCTTAACGAGACCACATGTTTAGTTCTTTGTCTAAGGTTTCCCCATGGCCTACCGCTTACTCGGGCGAACAACACAGGTTCTGTCGAGACTGGGCGAAAGCGCAGGCTCACCTGGACTTGGCAGTTCGCATGCGCTATAACGACCATTGTCCCATGAAGTGGCTTAGTTGCTTTCGTTATCTGCTGACTCGACCCAATGGCGAATTACCACGCACATTATTTTCAAATTTGCATACCGTATTAACATTAAACATTACGACAGATAGACCTGAGTAAAGTGTACACTCAGATCAGATGCCACAGAATTATGCGTCTTAACTGGGTCTAGACCGTTTACCACTCATCCAACAGTTAAAGACAGCTAAAATGTGACCAAAAGTGGCACCACTCACTAATGATTTTATAGCCCCTACCTAGGCGCTATGCAAGGCGGATCAAAGACATGTCATAAAGACGTGATTATGACTTCTCAGCAGGTGGTTGTAAAGAGGCCTTATGAGGGGTAATAAATATTTTGGAGGGGATACCTATGGATCAGATAAATAAGACAATATTAGATTCCCCTATTGACCCTCTATCTGTCTATCGGTTATTTACAGTAACCAGGGTTTTGTTGTGTCCAGTCTCTTATCAGTGATAAGACTAAAGACCAAGACACATCTTTAAGTCTTTAAAGAGATATCTACAGGTAGGTAAATGAGCGTTACAAATTGTTCAGCTAGAGCAAGTCGATGGTGCGCATATCTCCGCGCACATCAACATTCCAAATGCGTTCCTCCAGTCCTCATCTATAGGGCTATAACCTGTGACAGTTTCAAGGTTCTAGCTCAAAATAGCCTAGGAGGAGTCGTGTGACATTAAAAGAAGGACCCAAAATCCTAATCCCCAGACATGCCCCCGGGGCAACATGTGTGGCTCCACTGTATTCTATTCTTCATTACCTTTGGTTTGATATGCAACATGACCATGTTTGTAAAAAATGAATTTTGACTCTTCAGGGCCAAACTCCTTGGCCCTGCCCCCAGGGGTAACATCATCTAAATTTACATATGGAACATTACTTTCGTAGTTTTTCATTTGTATTGACGTTCGCTTATTATTGCCAATTATATGCAAATTATAAATTAACAGTGATACCTAAGCTTTAACGTTAGTACCTAGCCTAAGCTAAGCACGTTAGACTAAGGCAGACACTTACATTATGAATACAACAGTGGATGTAATCTGAAGGATTTACAACAGTTGTAGTATATATATGTTTTTATACGTTTTCATTGTAAGCACGTATTTTTCTTTCACATTGAGCGTGCAGATTCTTCAGAACTCCATTGATAGAATGAAGTATTTTTGTGAAACTTTGAATATCAGAACAGTTATTCTAATTAATTTTACGGAGAATATAACAATCAAAATAGCGACCTGAACAGTGAACCTCTTGTGATCTTTGTTATACCTAAAGTAGCCTCAGATACAACCTTTAAGATGTGTGGTCCAAAATTCAGACTAACACTTCCACTTATTTCACATGAAAAATAATACAGATGTCCAAATAAAGCACAGCTTTTAGTACAGGCTCCAATAAATAGAGGATATTTACTCTTTTGCTGTGAATACCATAAATATTGTCATCGAGTGTAATGAAAACATCAGTATTTTCACAAGTGCGAAGCACGAGTGAAAATTTGAATGTTTTCATTACACGAGATGAAAATTTTTAATGGTATTCACTGAAAAAAGAGTAAATTTTCTTTTTATTTTATTGTTTACACGCCAATGCGCGTTCTGACGTCATAAATAACGTCACCAAACAAACCATGAACGTCATGGCGTCGACGCTCAGTGCTTAACATGTGAAACGCTGGAGAGACAACAACAAAAAAAAAAAAAAAAAAAAAAAAAAATCGGCAAATCGAAATAATTTTGATACCAAAATGTTCCTTACATTCTAACTAAGAAAATACATACCAACACTTGATACTTTAGTTAAGAAACAAAGACGTTAGAGGTGTTAAAAAATCTGAAGTAGAGGTAAGGTCCACTTCTGAAACAATGAAGAAACCCGAAGTCGCCCAAAGCGAGGAGTGAAAATATAAATCGTATCAGTCACTAGTGAAATGATACGATATCAATTCACTAGTGATTGATACCGCTTTTATTTTCACCAGATATACACTGATTTCACCGCTAACAATAAAATAAAAGAAATTTGCTAACCCTACAATCGGAAAAAATATACAATTCATTTTGATATTGGATGACAGTTTGAACATGCCTATATATAAAACAACTGTATGTCATTATGTATACATTGCATTTCGCAAAAACTGGCATGTTTCCATGGAGGCCCATTTCATACTTAACAAATTCCAAGTATATAAAGTCTTGCGTATTCAGATTTACAAAGAAAGAAAATAATGAGTGAAACAGAAACAGAGTGTTAGAAGGACGTGCCACCGACAGAAGTTCATGACGACTTCATTAAAACCCTTAGGGATGAGTCTTCTTACAGCACGGTGAAGAAATTTGCTGCTGTATTTAGTAAGTATGGGGGAGGGGGGTGGAGTGTGTGAGGAGTGGAGGATTATGAACAATTTGGGCGCTCTAAAGAGGCTTCTGCAGTCAAAAACGTTGAGGTTGTGCTCAGTCTGATCATGTGCGACAAGAGAAGAAGCATGCTTGATATATCTAGACAATGAAGTATAAGTTTTGGGGCAGTTCAATTTATCTTGACCGATATCTCATGGATGTCCAAGGTCTCAGCTGGATGCGTTTCAAGAACGCTGACCAAAGATCAGAAGAAGAGCAGGTTTGATATTTCAAAGTATCTCGCGTCTCTCTGTGACGATGACCCTGAGGAATTTATGCGTCGAGTTGTGGCCCAAGATGAACCTTGGGTTCATAACTTTGACCCTGAGGCTGGAAAGCTCTATGCAATTGACCACTTTCATTTATATGAAGATTCTTCAGCAGGGAAGGTGATAGTCTCTGTCGTTTTTGGATAGCCAGGGCTTTATCCGGAGGAAGGTCTCATGATAAATGGTGCATATTATACAGAATAATTAAGGCGGCTGCGTCAGAAAGTTCTGACAAAAAGAAAAGGAAAATTGACTCGAGGTGTTCTGCTCTTGCAAAATAATGCAACAGCCCACACTTATCGTTGCTATGGCTACTGAGACCACATGGAGCTTCGAGGTCTTTCCTCAACCCCTGTATCCTCCAGATTTCGCCCCTTCGGACTTTCTGTTTCCAAATCTGACAACTTGCCTCGTAGACATTTTAGGAGCAATAAATGCGCCATAGCTGCTGTTGATGAGAACTTGTGGGACTAGGAAGAAGGCTTCTATTTTGAAGGGATAAGCAAACTGGAACAGCGTTGGAGAAAGTGCTTTGAGACAAAGGGAGATTATATTGAGAAATAATGGCACCATTTCTGCTCTTGGTCATTCCCAAAGTACAGGGACCGACATCACGAAAACATGTCTATATAATTTTGACCCCCTTAAACCCTACTTTTATATAGTAAAACTAGGGTGTACAGGGGTATACATTCATTTCTGCTCAAAAACATAGATTGTGGGTACTTGTTAGAACCGCCTCGCCGAGGCGGTTCTAACGAGTACCCACAATCTATGTTTTGAGCAGAAATATGAAAAACATCAGAGTTTTTTGCCTGAAAATTTTCGGTTTTTGGAGGTGAAATTTTCTATATATTTGAATAGGCGAGTTTTCGTAATGGAACTGTTTTGATCGTGCCTCATATAAACGTAACTGATATTCTAAATTACAGACTAAACCTGATAAACGTCCTTTTCTCTGTACTGGTTGTATTGTATTTTGCCAAAAAATATGCACCTATCATTTTTTTTGGCGGGGATACACAGATGATAAGCCATCTAAATCATACCCAACCCCTCGGAATTCGACAAAAAATTTTGACACATTGGCAGGGTATTATATACCCGAAAAAGCGAAATTCTGGAAGAAACTATGTGCAGTTTTAATGCCCACTTAGGGATTTCGACACAAATTTGCGACTCATGGGTAAGGAAGTAGACAGCCAATTCTAAAAACAATGTCTTTTTCCCCATGAATGGTAATCATACCACCCCACGCTGGGGGAAATCATTGATACGTGCATTATACTGACAACAAATTACATGACAACAATAAGACAAAAACAGAGTCTGTCAGTTTTGTTTATTTATTCACTTGTAACAACGCATGCGCGATGGCATTAGAATAGCATTTCGGATTGAGATCCACTGTAGGAAAATCAGCAATCTTAAATATGGGAATTGCGCATGCTCAGTGCAGTTTCCGCATTTCCGTTACGTGTACTGGGCATGCGCGATTCGCAGGCTAAAATATGCAAGAACAAATGTAGTACAGGCGAACTGCGCATCCTCACTACCGATTCTTTACTTCCGTTGCGTGAGCTTAGCGCTCAAATTCACATTTTAAAATCTGTATGGTACATCTATAGCACAGCCAAACTACACATGCTCAAGTTAGACTGACCATTTGCGCAGTCACGCACGAACATAGGTAGTTCACGTATACACAGACGACATGACACATTTGCGAACAGCAGAGACAAAGCGCGGCCGTCAAACACAAAGCTTTTGATTCTTTTCTATTTCATGCAAAAATTATATACAGGTTTTCGGTGTACACTATAATTCTTGGTATACGTTCGATAACGGACTCAGAATAGCCTGCTAAATCCACACAATCTGATCAGAGTCTTCGCATGGCACTCTGTGGGTATTTTAGGATGCAAAGCGTCTTAACCCTTCTCATGCTGAATAAATTAAGATGTCACACCAACTTCTAATTTCCAGCCAATCAAGTTACTTGATCCGGGTTTTTTTTAAATAGAAATTAACATATTTAATGACAAACAGTGAAGATCCAGATCAGTTGGTTTCTTCATAAGCCAACTGATCTGAATCTACACTGTTTGCTAAGCAAGGGAAGGGTTTAGCAAGGGAAGGGTTAAGGCTCTGATGTGTCTGTGAAGATACTCATTGCTCATTTAATTTACTGTCCAATCTTCAATAACTCTGCACATTCTAATGCAGTCACCCAGGAAGTAGGTACAACAGGCAAATTAAGTCTAAATATTGTCTAAATAATGACATTACTAATGTTAGCATCAATTGCAAAATTAAATAATTTTCATAGAGTGCTAGTTTATTGAGAAATGTTGAAACGAGTATATTGTGTCATGCATTTAAAAGTGTTCGTTTCCAGGGGCGGATCAAAGATGATTTCCTAGGAGGTTCAATTTGATTAAATTACCGAACTTACTCAATGTTTTTTTGGAAAGACTGGCCTTTGCAAACAGTGTAGACCCAGATCAGACGCCATTGAGAGTGGCGTCTGATCAGGGTCTACACTGTTTGCAACTCATCAAATTTCCGTACTTACTCTACGTATATATACGGAAAGAAAGGGCTGAGAAAACAGCGTAGACCCAGATCAGACGCCACAGCGAGTGGCGTCTGATCAGGGTCTACACTGTTTGCATCCAGCAATTTTACACCCATTAGTAGCTTGTAAAGGTGACTTGGTTAAGAGAAGTGCAAGTCAAAGAGTAAAGGGTGTGAATATCTAGGGTAAACACGGTATTCCATATTTATAAAATGTTTCCAAATTTCCCATGAAAATGAAATTTTGATTCAAAAGGGAGCTCGACTTAAAGGGAAGGGCCCACTTCAACCTTTCAATAAAAGGGGGTTAAATAGGCAAACATTTTGTCAAAAATTTTATGTAAATCGGTTGAGTGGTTTGGGAGATATGAACTGTTGTACATTTCACAATAGCTCTCTATGGAGGCAGCCTTTTTGTCAGTCATGTCACGTGATGACATAAGAAATCGCTACTATCAAGCATAAGGATAAGTTGTTTTCTCTTAAAACAGTAAATTTTCATTATACGCAATAAAAGGGATATAAATTGGCCATTCACTGAAATTATCTTGCATCACGATATTTTTGATTGTGAGTTTATGACGTCATAAACTCAGCCTTGTTCTGGACTCACATTACCATTTTGTAAAACTTTTGTAACTTTCTTATAGATTGGTCGATTTTCATGAAACTTGTTGCAAACTACTAAACTACTGAATGTCTTACTTCCAAACTACAAGTACTAGCTTATGAGCCCTTTAAACCAGTCGAATCCCTGAGCCCCTAGTCGAGTCCTCAAAACCATCTGAATCCGCCCCTAATTTCACGCCACAGTGAACCTCAATCCCCGTAATGCATCTCAATTTAGATTCAATTCAGTAAAAAACTTCAAGGAAGCGATCGTTTCTCTCGCTGCCGGGTCTATATGACTTTCTGGCAAGATGAAGCCGCCTTCGTCGGCGGATGCCGGGCGCAGTTCGTATGTGAACGAGTACTTGATGCCGCTGTCATAGAAATAGTCGTAGGAGCCACCAGAGGCTACATCTGAAAATAAAATTAGAATACCTAAGTCATTTTACACATTTTTCCACTTTACTTTTAATTCAACATTTCGGCCAGAGACCTTTATCAAGAAAAAACATGTATTTTGAAGTAAACTACATTTCTACTGTTTCACCATTTCGAACTTGTATACAACAGTAACACATCGTCGTCATGGACGTGACGCCATGAAGTCGCAACGTGACTGCGACATTATAGGCCAGAGCACCAGCACCCCTACATGAAACCACAATCCCAGGGAAGCACAAGATGAGCCCGCACACCACATAACCCGACCAGCATCACGAAAACATGCCTATATAATTTTGACCCCCTTAAACCCCACTTTTATATAGTAAAACTGGGGTTTACAGGGGTATACATCGTTTTCGTGTTTCTGCTCAAAAACATAGATTGTGGGTACTCGTTAGAACCGCCTCGTCGAGGCGGTTCTAACGATTACCCACAATCTATGTTTTGAGCAGAATTATGAAAAATATCGGATTTTTTTATTTGAAATTCTTCATTTTTTGGTGGTAAAACTTTCAGTATATTTGTATAGGTATGTTTTCATAATGAATGCATCCACTGTCTGCGGAAAGAAGCTAAGGCACTTAATTGTGCATAAATAAGCACAAAGCGTAATCCCCCTTCAGACCGGGCGATTGCTCAGACTGAATGGAGTCCTCATTAGGCACTCAAAACAATGCAGGAATAGCCGCGCTATCTCCCATATCAGCTGGGGAAGAGCAACACCTACTATTCATGTCTACGCCCAGCAAAGGCAAAGACCATCTGATCCGAGGAACTTTAAACAGACGGGAGTACACAATTTGCGCCCAAAGGATTCTGGGCTGGTATCCAAAGAGTATCAAAATGTAACAGCTAAATTGCGCTACTCACTGAACAATATTAATCCCGAATTAATCCCATTATTATTTGGATTACCTAAGAGGCTTATAATTCTACTAACGGGACTGTCAGTTCTCCTGTATAGGTGTGCAACATGTTATGTGCAGGTTCCTATCATCTGACTGGCTGCTGACTGTAAATTTATCAGGAATACATTCTAGCTCTCTTAGAGAAACTGGTATATTAATACAATGTAGCTTTCACCTCTGCAGTACTACAGAAATAATAATTACACATGCTAGTAGCACAGTCGAAGAAAAAAATCAACAGAAGACATTTTGAAATATTTTTCTAATTTGTTCCAGGAAACAGGGTTTGACATTTCATGCAAACTTGCATGAAATGCCAAATCCTGTTTTCTGAAAAGAAAATATCAATTGTTGTCTATTGAATTTGCCCGGAGCATGGTAAAGGTTTAACTTGCAACCATTTCTTAAGCTTGATATTAATTTGGAACAAGGGTTATACAAACCCATTAATACCAGTCACTGCTGAAACTAGCTAGCCAATGATATGACACGTCCCTCCTGTAAGTCGTTTTGAGCGTCATGGCCGCGTTAATAGAACAAGACAAAATATTTAGACGTAAACGTCTAAGTACCGGCGCAAATTTTGTTCATGTTTACACAGAGATATGGGACAACCCAGCAGGCACATGACGTTAATACAACGTCGCCTCAACGTCGACGCAACTTCATGACGTTGCATCGACGTTGAGTCGACGTTCTATAAACGTCTTGTGCCCACTGGGAAGGGTTTACTAAAGTTAAATAAATTTTCAATGTAACAGGTAAAAAAGAACAACAATGTGATTCTTTAATGGTTGCTTTTATTAAGCTTTATGAAATTTCTTGATTGAAATAAAAATAAAATAGACATTAATCTGGTTATGACATAGTTTGTTTTAAGAATTTTTTTGTATTTGCCGGGATCGTCACAAACCGATGTCCCGGCAAATATAAAACGTCCATAGTGAGCTAATTGAATAGTCTACCATATGTAAAAATCTAAAGCTATATTAAAAGACCGGCGCGATTTGCGCGCCGCATATTAAGAGACCGGCGCGATTCGCGCTCCGGTCAATAAGAAACCTCGTATTACCCGTATTGATGCATACTTACGGTATGTACTTGCGCTTTTGCAGGTGAAACACAGGAACTTGAGTCCTTTGTCGCTTAATTTATAATGGAGGCTTTAATATTTGTGGATGTGGTTATGTTTGTTACATTTTAACCAAACTGGATTTTAAAATATTAGAGACAAACAATACAATATAATGATATGGCTCACATCGGGCCTATGAACATGAAAATAATTTTATAAGCGCAAACAATGATAATTCTAACGTAGAAGAGCTAAATATTTCATTACGAAAACATGCCTATTCAAACATACTGAAAATTTTACCACCAAAAAAAATGAAAATTTTCAGATGAAAAATTCTGATATTTTTCATATTTCTGCTCAAAACATAGATTGTGGGTACTCATTAGAACCGCCTCGCCGAGGCGGTTCTAACGAGTACCCACAATCTATGTTTTGAGCAGAAATAAGAAAAATAATGTATACCCCTGTAAACCCCAGTTTTACTATATAAAAGGGGGGTTTAAGGGGGTCAATATTATATAGATGTATTTTTAAAGCTCCCCTCGCATATGGTTAACGTTTTTCCTGTTACCCTGTTAAGCACAATTCGTATATTTATTTTTGTCGCAAATATGCGACCATTTTTGTCGCAATTTGAAAATCATATGGCGCAAATGGGTTATAGTTTGGCGTCAACTGAAAGCGCTGTAACAAACATTATGTTTATTAGGGAAAAACAAGGTGGATTAAGAATGTAACCACGATGCAGGATCTTGACCGACAGGGCAAGATGATGTTAATTTGATAAAATATCCGATAACAAACAAAAATTTAAAAGCTGTCAAGATTGCTTCTATATGCATCACCATCTTATATACTAAATGAGACTTCATATGAATAAATATGCATAATGTAAAACATTACGAAAACATGCCTATTCAAATACACAGAAAATTTAACCACCAAAAACTGAAAATTTTCATATAAAAAATTCTAATATTTTTCATATTTCTGCTCGAAACATAGATTGTGGGCACTCGTTAGAACCGCCTCGACGAGGTGGTTCTAACGAGTACCCACAATCTATGTTTTGAGCAGAAATGAGAAAAATAATGTATACCCCTGTAAACCCCAGTTTTATTGTATAAAATTGGGGTTTAAGGGGGTCAAAATTATATAGGCATGTTTCCATGATGAGATTTGATTTGCAAATATATCCAACCTACGATTCAGTTTATGTCGATTCTTTTCAATGAATTTACTTTTTTACTCAAAAATCGTACAAATCCACCGTTTTCCATCAGAGAGACATTTTGATATTTTGAACTGTTGAGAACCTCATTAAATGTTAAAAAATGATGGGCGTCCGAACAGGGTCTTCACTGTTTGCATTAAGTGCAGAAATATCTATTATCAGTAATAAACCTAAAAAACAAACCAAACACCCCTTAAACTGAAAATGGAACTGCCCAAGGAGATGGTAGAAGAGGCAATTGGGCATAAATAGGTTAGCAAATAGGACAAAATTTCATTTTTCACAAAAGAATATAATCATTTTTTTTTTTTTATAATTCCAACTAGATTATATTTATGGCGAAAATGTGAGTTAAAAAAAGTTCATTTCAGAAGTTTGCGCAAAGAAAATGTCCCGTTTTCAAAAACCTCTCGGCCAATCAAATCGCGCCAAATAATTGTATGCCTGTTGATTTGGAATTACTACATCATAACAAAACATGCTTACAGAGTAGTTCGGGTGGGGTTTCTGTTCTGAAGTGTCTACCATCCACAGCTTTTAAAGCAGCCATCATGTTCTCCCCAATATATTTCTATAAGACATAAAATGGACCGGTTACGCTTGGTCATTTTTTCACTATCTTTCACAACGTAGACAACATTCTCAGCATTTAACTGACTATGCCAAGGCGACTCCTCTGTTGCAGTCCATCTTTGAGTTGTGCGTCGGTTATTTCATGTGTGCGTTTATTTCGTCAGTATTTGTTCCTCATCTAGCCTTCATCTGGTGCCTCGGGACGATTGTGCATCGTGACTGTGGCATTTCCGGTGTATCGGCCCCACAGAACATAGCCTACCAATGACAGCAATCATCGTCTGAATAGGGATCTACACTGAAAGGATAGAATTTGCTCCCACGGGGAGCAAATTCTTTCCTTTCAGCGTAGATTCCTATTCAGAAGAGGACGGATGCACAGGAAAGCAAACAAGAGGTCACTAAAGCTGTCCCCCTTGTCAAAAAGGTATGACGTCAATTCGTTCTCATGTCAATTTGTACATAAGTCAATTCGCTCTCATTTTGGTAACTTCGAACTCATTTTTCGGTCAATTCGTACTCATAAAATATTTCTTCGGTCAATTCGTACTTATTTGGTCAATTCGTACTCATTTTGGTCAATTCGTTCTCATTTTGGTCAATTCGTTCTCACAATAAAATCGACTAATTTCGAAGGAAATATAGAACGAAAACAAAAAGAAAAGGAAACACCCCAAAACAGCAGAAAAGAAATATTACATGAGAAATTTGAATGAATTCACTTTTCTTTGAAAGAAAGATAGAAAGAAACTTCAGCAATATAATATAAATAAAACAAAAATAAGTTAATAAACAAGTAGTTATTTTCAGTCATTGCCAACAAAAGTTGGTTTTCTTTGGTCTCACGTTGAAATTGACTTATTCGGAAGAAAATCAAGAGGAAAGAACAAGAGGCCCATGAGGGTCTGAATCGCTCTGCTGGCAAGTACAATATCTGTTTGTGTGTTTTTTTTTTTTTTTTTTTTTTTTTTGTTTTTTTTTCGGTTTTCATCAGGGTTAAATTCTTGAAAAGGAACAGGGCATTTATTCCCTGCCACAGACTTATGTTTCCCAGACACGTTGAGTGAAGGTAAATATACCTGTGAGGCAGGGAATATACTTAACAATGCAGAGAAAAAATGCAAACACTTCATGTAGCTTCCTTGTATAGTCTTAATAATGTTGACAGTGCCGTAAATCTCCAACTCAATCAAACAAATACGTGCCAGTTGCTTATAATCCGCAGCTGGTTCTAGTGTGTAACAGGGAATTAGCACCAACTGAGGGTAACAAAGCAGAGAAAAGAATTGCATTCTTTTCTCTGCTTTGTTACCCTCAGTTGGTGCTAATTCACTGTATGATCTTAACAGTGTGGACAGTACTGTAAAACTCCAATTTTAACAAACAACCACGTACCAGCTCATTATTGTCCGCGGTTGGTTCTGGTGGGTAACAGCAGAGAACCAACATCTGTTGAGAGTAACAATGCAGAGAAAAGAATGCAAACACTTCATATAACTTTTTGTTGATTTCCTTAATAGTCTTAATAATGTTGACATGGCCATAGAACTTAATCTCAAACAAAAAATACGTACCAGCTCATCATAGTCTGCGGCTTTTACTCTCGTATAACCGTAGGGAATTAACATCAATTGAGAGTAACAATGCAGAGAAAAAAATGCAAACACTTCCTGTGACTTCCATGTGTTAGCGACGGCATCTTTTAGGGCTTTTGTTTCTGGAGCGGAGAACGCATTGCCTCCATGAAAGGTGTCATGACACCAGCTACCGCTTGAACCATCACCTGTATACATATGGAATAATTATAGAATTAAATAATATCTAATTATTTGACGCTTGAGAAATTTTGCAGTAGGAGCAAGAAATTCGTATAAGGTATTAACCCATGCCTGCGGAAGAAAATGAAAGCTTTAACTTTATTGGTTAGATAATGCATGTATTTCATTAAAGAGATAGCATTCGTATGGCTGTCGAAGAATATGAAGGCTTTAATTTTATTGGTTAGTTTATAAGTAGCGCCTAAATTTGCTTTAATAAGATATTTACTAACCAATCAAATTAAAGTTTTCATTTTCGGACAGTCCGATTTAAAGACAGCTGAGGGTAGAAGAGTATTTTCAAATTCTATCAATGTAGTTTTCAATTGTTTAGAAAGAGTTTCGTCCTTGACAGTACTCGAATATGGCAGAGTACCATACACAGATATACTTTATAGATCAGATCAGCGAATGTTAAATTGTAAGGATCGGTATCAAACATGGTTGAACAATTGCCAAACAGCTTTAGTCAAACTCATTAATGACTGGATTAAATGTACTGATAAGGCTGACTTGGTTGGAGCCCTTTTTATCGATTTTCGGAAGGCTTTTGATCTAGTTGATCACTCCATCTTGCTGAATAAATTTGCATTATACAAACTTAACCCTTCTGCCATACAGTGGTTCAAATCATATTTATGTTCTCGACAACAAGTGATCGAGAGTGATAAAAGGTTGACGGATTTCACCACCGTACAATCTGGTGTGCCTCAGGGCTCAATATTGGGCCCGACCTTATTCTCATTTTTATCAACGATCTTCCGCTTCATATCAAAAAGTGCTCCTCTGATTTGTATGCAGATGACACGACGATTCACACGCATGGTAATGACATAGATGCTATTGAAGAAGGTCTCCAAGTAGAATTCGGTAACACAAAAACATGGGGAAAGATAAACAAAATGAATGTTCACATGACCAAAACAACTTGCATGCTAGTTGGCGCTAGAAAGCGCTTGAACGACTCTCGACCTCTAAATATTATTGCTGACGATGACAACATTCAATCCGTTAGTAAACAGAAACTCCTTGGTGTTTATATCGATGGACACCTTTCCTGGTCTGCCCATATAGACCACTTATGCTCCCTTATCTCATCTAAAGTATCTCTCTTACGCCAGTTAGCAACGTATGTACCGACACATATTCAAAACGTTTACTATCAGGGGTATATTCTTCCTTATATTGATTACGGCTCTGTTACCTGGGGGTCAGCCTCTGCAACTAATATTGAACGCATATCCAAACTGCAAAAAAGCGCTGCTCGAATCATCCTGCGAGCAGATTACGATACCCCATCAGTAGATATGTTCAGTCAGCTGGGATGGCTGTCAATTCCGGACAAATATAATAAGGCTGTCTTGACATGCCGAGCAATAAATAATTTATCCTCTGAACCTGAAGTCATCAGAAAATGACTCACTTTATGTGCCGAAAGCACGGACAACACTTTTTGATGGCTCTTTTTCGTGTTCCGCACCAAGACTATGGAACGCTCTACCTCAAACAGTAAAAACATCGGGGTCAATCTCTACCTTTAAGCAGTCTCTTAAAGCAACATTTTAACCCTGTCTTGAACTATGATTTTAAATGATATACCATGTGTAAAATTATCGCTGAAACCGTTAATGTAACTGAATTGAGAGCTTTTATGACCTAGCATAATTGTTTAAATATTGGTTTTATGCGCTCGTCAAATCTTAAAGCCCTTACAAAAACTGTGATAACATATAGATTTGTCTTTGATATAATTAAGTGCCATGTTTGGTTTTAAATCACTTACACATACCTATTAGCACTTTTTATTTGACAAAAACTTTATATAAGCATTCACTTCGCTACAAGCTACTTTTATCCCATGAATTTCTTAGCTGTTAGTTAAGTTTTGTTGTATATATGTATATAAATTTTAGTTAGAGGACCGCAAGATAGAATAGTTATTTATAGCTAATTGTGTCATCCTCTTTAAACATTGTTTAAATAAATAAATAATAAATAAATTGTCAACAGGCAGCGGTAGAGGAAAAATAGAGCTCAGAATCACATGTAGATTCATTCGGGCCTAAATGCATCAGAGGAGAGAGTATGCGTTTGGTAGATCACCTTGAGGACCCGGATGTAGATGTATCATTCGGTCTGATTTTTTACGGGCGATAGGGCTAAGAAGCTAATAATTAATTTTATTTTCCCTAAGCAATAGTTTTGGTCATAAATACCGCCATGATTTGCATCCCAGTTTCTGTTGAGGTCGATTCCCTTACAGATCCAATGGCCAGTCTGTCTATTCTTTCGCCATAATCTCTCACTTGTGTGCTGAAAGGTAAAGGTACGGATTATAAGGCTCTATCATGGGTGTGAGGGGTAAACAGAAAAATCCGTCTTGAGGATCACTGTCTGGCATCACGAGGAATGCCAGACTGTGATCGCGAGGGACGGACTTTTCTGTCTGCCCCTTGACCCATGATCTTGGCACACATTCATTTCTGAACTTCAAGTTTTAATAATATGTGCTGAAAGATCACTGTATGGATCATATTAAATCGGAAGATGCATAATGCCTCGTGAAGCGAAGACACCGATAGGACTACACATCAGTCGGCCAGATTGGGGAGATTCCGTGTATTCACCGAATATCTCCGATTATCATCACGAAAACTCGCCTATAAAATTTTGACCCCCTTACACCCCATTTTTGTATAGTAAAACTGGGGTTTACAGAGTAGACATTATTTTTCTTATGATGCCAAAAAATAGATTGTGTGTACTCGCAAGGCGGTTAAAACGAGTATCCACAATCTACGTTTTCAGTAGAAAAATAACAGATTCTTCTCTGAAAATTTTCTTTTTTGGGTTATGTAGGCCGGTGAATATACATATATATTGCATGCATTACGAAAACACGCCTATTCAAATATATAGACACTTTCACCTTAAAAAAACTTAAAATTTACAGATAAAAATCTGATATTTTTTCATATTTCTGCTCAAGACATAGATTGTGGGTACTCGTTAGAACCCCCTCGCCGAGGCGGTTCTAACGAGTACCAACAATCTATGTTTTTGAGCCGAAATAAGAAAAATAATGTATACCACTGCAAACCCCAGTTTTACTATATAAAAGTGGGGTTTAAGGGGGTCAAAATTATATAGGTATGTTTTCGTGATGTGTTTATGGTGAATATCAAACAAAATATGTTTTAACTAAAAGATTAACTAAAAATAACCTAAAAAATAACAAAAAATACATAAAAACAACAACAAGACAACAACAACAACAAAAACTAAAAAAACTAAAAACTAAAAATAAAATAAAGTTTGGTGTATATAAAAATGTTTCGATCTGAGTCTTGACAGGCGTTTGCAAATCTGTTTGATGCTTAAAGACACAATTTGGATTGCATAACACCCTAATGACTCTAAGGAGATTAAGATAAGAAATTCTTGGTGACTTTGACCATCCTTACTGGTAGGGGTCTGATAAGGGGAAATTGGACTTTATATCAGCAAAGTTTCTGATGAAGACAGAGAAACAAATAAGGTGGGTAATTTGGTGATAATTTGATGATTTTTTTTCTGTTTATTCAATAAAATATGCCTGGTTTTTATTCATTAGAACTACCTCTCCCAGGCAGTTCTAATGAAACCCACAACATATTTTATGGAAAAATACAGATATTTATGCCTATATGCTAATTTATCACCAAATGCACCCTTTGTCTGTTTCTTTGGATCAGATACAGAAAATTAGGAAGATAGATAGTATTTTATTTAGTAATTTATGTATTTATTGAAAAGGAGAAGGCTTTTTGGCATAAAATACACATTCTAAATTGTCAAAGAACTTTTTGACATATTCAATAATGTATTGTTTTACTGAAATGGAAATGGAATAATTGTGCAGTGTTCTTATTTACTTTAGAAAGTAAATAAAGAAATAAATAAATAAATAAATATTTTCAATTTTATATTTCTATTTCAGTTTATTTGTACTTTTTTCACAATGCAAGGAAAAACAACACTTTTGTATTCAGGAAAAAAAACTATCAAAAAATAAATAAATAAAAAATAAAGTGACACAATACAAATCAACAAATAAAATAAACAAATTAAATGCAAAATTTGCACATGAATTTATTTGGTTCTAAAGTAACATATTGAATACTGCTCAATTTTATGAATTAACCCTTATAGGGCCCCCACCTAAGGAGACTTAACAGCCTTATAATGGCTTCATAATCACTTAGATAAGATAAGCCTTTGACGTGCGCTCTGTTATCAGGACTGTATATTGGGGGTGATCATGAAAGGGGACGGGGGGGGGGGGGGGGTCTAGCCAAAGAAGGAAAAACATGTGTCTTTAACGTGGGAAAAAAGCCCTTATCGCATATGCGAGCAATGAAGGTCCACTACGAGAAGGTGAACGTACGCACCCGTGCATTCTGATCTGGACTTTCTCTGTTCGTCGGCATATACTACAACATCCATTGATACTGTAAAAGGACAACAAAGGCCTGAGCAGCATGTGCGATTGCTGAGGCAATTAAGGACTGCCTGCATTATCCGCAGGGCCATTTTCGTGTGTTGCGCACGATTTCTTTTATTTAAGTGTCATACAAAAACAAATTATAAAACAAACAAACAAACAAACAAACAAAAAAAAAAAAAAAAAAAAAAAAAAAAAAAAAAACAACAAAAAAGACAACGACAACGATGACGACGACGATGATGACAACAACAATAACAACACGCACGCACGCGCACGCACGCACGCACGCACACACAATTCGACTTTCTAAAATAATATCGAAAGCAGGGTAGGGTCAAGATTAGCAAGACCTTACCGAGTATTCGTAGCCATCCGGATTAAGTAACGGTGTTATGTACCAATCATACTTCTCTAACATGGCATTTCCGGTTCCGTTTGCCAGCTGAAACACATTACGTAAAATAATCCTCAATGTAAGAAAATTTATCTTCCGACTCAAATCAGCCTGCGCATCAACGCAGTCTGGTTAGAGGCCTCGTTTTCCACCTGCAGAAATGTTTCATTCTTTGCAATCCAAATGCGCCAAATAAATTTTCTATCATCACGAAAACATAACTAGTATATAATTTTGACCCCCTCAAATCCCACTTTTGTATAGTCATCACGAAAACATACCTATATAATTTTGACCCCCTTAAACCCCACTTTTATATAGTAAAACTGGGCAGAAATATGAAAAATATTTGAGTTTTTCATCTGACAACTTTCAATTTTTTGGTGAAAAAATTCTCAGTATAATTGAATAGGCGTGTTTTCGTAATGAAAACTGGGGTTTATAGGAGTATCTTATTGTTTCTTATTTCTGCTCAATAACATATATTGTGAGTACTCATTAGAACCGCATCGCCGAGGCGGTTCTAACGAGTACCCAAAATCTATGTTTTGAGAAGAAATATGAAAAATATCAGATTCTTTTATCTGAAAATTTTCCTATCTTGGTTGTAAAATTTTCAATATATTTCAATAGGCGCGTTTTCGAAATGTAAGACTGCACGAATGCACAGGTTTACTGGACGTACACACTTTGGTATATCTACACCGGCACTTTCGGGTTTCGTCCTTCCTCCGGTGTCACCATAAACACATCAAATCTTAGAAGTTTGTGAAAATATAAATTATTTTGTGACTTATTTTATATTTTAGTTAACTGTGAATTAGAACTTTTACCCTTCTGTCTACAAAACATACATGTACGGGTTCGTTATATTAATGCTCTTATTGTTATTACTATTATTATTTCTTTAATTAAAAGCATCGATTGTACGGTTTCGTGAAAAATGGCCGGTTTTGACATCAAATAAAGTCCCTCATTGACGAAACTAGTCATTTTTGGCGAAACCGAACAAGTAGAATTTTCTTTTTATATGTTTTTAACGTATAAAACTATCAAAGTTTCATGGTTTCTGCAAATAACAACGAGTTTTTGTTCTCAACATCTTAAGAAAGTACAAAAGAAATCACAACGATAACCATATTTCCCAAATGTTCGAAGATAACATTTTTTTTTATTGTAACACGGGAGTAAGAAAGAAACGAAAATTGCCGGTGTAGATAGACCACAGTGATATATGCCCGAAGGCATGTGTTCTGACGTTGCGAATGTTTTTGCGTAGCCCTAGATAAGCCAAGTCAAAACAAATAAAATTATTTCCTTTTTTTGTTCTTTTCATTTCTCCACAAAACTTCAATGGCTCGAAATTCTTTGGGACTATGGAAATTGGTCTAGACATGGCTCTTTCGAGCCACGGAGGGTTAACCATACTGCCAGGTCAGGAGACAATTGAAAATGATTTACAAATGTTTTTTCGATTTCTATAAAATAATGGTATGTTGAGTGTACCCATTAGAATCGCCTCATTTTAATGATACACATTGTATACATATTCATGATAAAATGAGAAAAATCACTAAAATTTCCATAACAGTTTATTTTTTGATCATCGGAAGAATTTCCCCGGGGTTTAAAAATAAGCTCGAATGAGCCACGGTAAACCATCGGTGTTCGAGTCATTGAAGCTACCGTAATTTGTGGATATATATATGTGTATATATCTATATATATATCTACATATATATATATATATATATATATATATATATATATATATAATTTAAGCTTGATTGATAACCCTCTTATCTCATTACGAAAACACACCTATTCAAATTTATTGAAAATTTTACAACCAAAAAAGGAAAATTTTCCGATAAAAAATTCCGATATTTCTCATATTTCTTCTCAAAACATAGATTGTGGGTACTCATTAGAACCGCCTCAGCGAGGCGGTTCTAACGAGTACCCACAATCTATGTTTTTTTTAACAAAATAAGAAAAATAATGTATACCCCTGTAAACCCCAATTTAACTATATAAAAGTGGGGTTTAAGTGGGTCACAATTATATAGGCGTGTTTTCGTGATGTAGAGCCAAGTAAACCAGATTGGTTTTTCTCCCTTTTGGTGTCAATACTAGACTGTTCTCTCATTAGAGTTCTTCTTTGACATTTCAGAACTGGCGATGGAATTAAAACAGAGAGGGTAAACTATGTAGCCTCAGCAAATTCAGATAGGTGTTGTATGTCTATAAATTTGATTGTAGAAGTTAAAAATATATAGCAAAAATATAGCCAACTAGCGTTCGATGTTTTCTTTATTTAAGAAACAGATTAGCGCTAAGTGTGAATTGCTGGGAAATATATTACAGTTTAGGGATCAGTTGTAAAGAAGATCAAATCACGTGCACGTGGCGCGAGTAACGTATCTGCTTACATTCGAACGACGAACAGAGAGTTATAGTTATTACTTGTCAACTCAGGCACTAGAACTGATCTACTTCGATTCAACAAAAATGATATCTTTTTCTTCAGACTCTCCCGAATTTCAGTCATCACCCAGGGAAACCCGATATCGGGATATCGGAGGTTGCGAGATTTCGGAGGTAAACAAATGACGTCATCCAGCGACAGGGTATATATTTATATATTTTTATAGCTTAAATCTTATTCATTTGATAAAAAAAAAGCTGAGTTGATCGTTCTAGAGACATAATAATGAATATGTTAAAGCAAATATTCCCTTTCTCAGCTACTTTGTGGAGGTAAAACGGCATTTGAACCAAGATGATCTATTTTTCATCTCAGTGTTTGCCTTTTCGACGGCTACCAGCCCGATCATGGCAAATGACATGTTGATTTATTATTGCCCAAGGATGAACTTATCTTCTCTTCGACTGCTTTCATAGTTGTTTCAGTTTATTAACAAAAAATAACGCCCTCGGGTGAAATTTAAAGCAAGTACAAGCGAAATTTTGGATAACGGAATATTCGGAGGTACATTAACACATGATGCTGTAGATCTCGGAGGGACTGTTGCTGGATTTCGGAGGCACTGAAAATTGACGGAGTGAGTTCTGTCTAGAAAAGCAATATAAATTAAAACCTGCTCGTACAATGTGGTGCTATGCCTGTGTGCAAATACTAGTGTCTCTTTTTGTAGCAATTTTAATAGGGTTTGATTGGTTTGAAGGAGAGTTTAATGTAATAATATTACTAGAACCAATGTCATTATAGTTAAGAACTTATATGCAATAAAACAGCTTTTCGCTGCAAATATGATGTTCTGTGTGTGAAACGTGATATTTTCCTACCTAAGTTTCGATTGAAATGTTGATTTTGGAAACTCGTAAGAACCGCAGCGCCGATGCAGTGCCAGCGAGTGCCATCAAATCAGAAATAATAAACGTAACGTTACCACTGTAAATCTATGATATATCAATTATTCATAGCAATATCCCAACTCGGCACAATATTCACCAATATCAGTACAAAAAATCTATAATAAAGTTAACAACAGGTGCTTATTCGTCCATCGGGCTGACATTTGTATATCTAATTACAAGAATCTATCTATTTTCTTATACTGAGTCGTTCATATTTGACCATTACCTGTGTTAGGTGGGTCGCTTAATTTAGAATTTAGCAGCAACAACAACAATAATAATAATAATAATAATAATAATCACACGATGAGCCTGGTAAATAGTTCCTTTAAAATCTGTGGAATCCAGTTAAACATTCAAAACAAAAAGAAAACACCCATATGTCAGTCATCTTGAAATCTTATAATGCCCTTTACTCCCATCATTTTAACGGAATTTCATCAAATGTGCCTCGAAATCCAAATGTTACAATGTATAGTTTAGAACTATACTGTTCTTTGCTTGTATTCTCCTTGCGCGTACAACCGAAAGTCCATATCAGAGAATCTTAATTGTATTTTTTTTATTTATGTAACGCTCCTGATTTTAAATGTTTGTCGGCAAACTGTCTTATAAGATCTCCCCATGTGGTGTTACTTAATATTGTTGTCTACAAATCTTAACGAACAGTCCGCTTATCTAGGTTTTTAAGCAGCAGCCAGAAAAATTACACATTCCCCCGTATTCCCATTTTCCTAATGTAAGTGAGATTTACAAGGGGTCTTCACTGCATCAATTTGCTAGCGTGATATGATAATTATATGAGTTGTATCGAGGAGACCTTTGTCATTTTCATTTGCTATCAATAGAAAACATTGCAGATTTTGTAACGTGTTCTCCCATACGCGTTGTGTGTGTGTGTGTGTGTGTGTGTGTGTGTGTGTGTGTGTGTGTGTGTGTGTGTTTGATTGAGGATGGGGGTGGACACATTCATTTCAAAATCAAGCAGATGTGTGGGGTGGAGTTGGCGAACGTAGCCCCCAATGTGGACAAATTATTTAAAAAATCAAGCAGATTTTATTCGAAAACACAGGTTACACCCCTAATTTTCGCCTCTAAATCGATATTTTCTGAGCATTTGCACGCTTCAATACGGTCACACCATCCCCATTTCAAAACCCACGGGCCTGTGTTTTAAGCCTAAATTAAATGTAAGTGAAAAATCCATGGTGTCTGACCGACCTAACGATGAAACGAGACCTGTACCCCTTTCGAGCCAATTATTTTAAAAATCATGCGGGTTTGGCCATAAAATCACTTTACATTCCTTAATTTTGCATCCCTCCATCGGCATTTTGTTGGCATCTGTGTCCCCTTTAAGAATAGCCAAGAATTCACACACCCTCCCCTTTCATTTCAAAAGTCTGTGTATAGGCCTGGAAACTCACCAAAGGCACAAAACGTTGTGATGAACAAATATGAAAACACGCAGAATGAAATTTTCATGTCTTAAAAAATACAAACTTTTCAGAAAGAAAACTGTTAATTTTCGTATTATTATTATTATTTTTTTTCATCGAGGCGGTTCTAACGATAATCCGCAACCTATGTTTTAGAGCAGAAACGACGTGGTTCTTAAGAGTACCTCAATACATATTTTAGAGCAGAAACAAAAAAAACAAAAAAAACAAAAAAAAAAAAAAAAAAAAAAAAGGTTTATAGTCCTGCAATCCCCACTTTTTCTATGTGAAGTCATGTTTGTTACCGGGGTTTTCATCATGAAGGCTGGTTATCTTGATGTTTTATCTTGATAAGTCTATGGCACATTATTTCATTTATTCTTTGCCAGTCTGCAAAAACGCTTTGTTCGCTTGCTACATGTCACTCCTGACGATTCAGGTAATCGTCTTCAACATATTAAACCAGGCAATATCACGTTTCAGAAAAGATGTAGCCGTTTTAAGAAGAACACAAAATTTCCTTTCCTCCGATATCGCGTTAACCAATATAAATCTGTCCTCCGACATCCCTGCATCATACCTCCGACATCCTGTTACCAATAAATATGACAACAACCCTAAAGAAATCTAAAAAATCTGCCACTTTAGTAATTTTTTCATATCTGCTATTTCTTGTATAATTTATAGAAAGGTTCTAGATTATACAGACATACATACTCAATGAAAAAGCTTTACAGGATAAAAGCTTTAAACAATTGAAAATGGAATTTGGGTGAAAAACAATGAAATTTCCTTTTCAAACGTGATTTTGAATAAATAGGAGGATACTTTATATTGAAATGCCATTTTCATATATTAAACTATTCAACTGAGAAAATATAGGTTACGTTGCTTATCCTCCAGAAGCACTTTTTTGATCATTAAAAGAGGATAAGTACATACACTGTCGCTGGATGACATCATTTGTTTACCTCCGAAATCTCGCAACCTCCGATATCCCGATATCGGGTTTCCCTGGGTGGTCATTATATGAATAAATCCCATCAACACGTTTGGCTGTAACAAATGCATTCACCTGTTTAATAACGTATCTGATGCGCAAAACAATGTTACGTCGAATGACGTCACAAAACGTCATAAAAAGGCAGCTCTTTTCATCACGGAAAAAAAAAATACCTATATAATTTTGACTCCCTTAAAATCCCACTTTTATATAGTAAAACTGGGGTTTACAGGGGTACATGTATATATTATTCCTCTTATTTCTGCTAAAATAATTGTGGGTATTCGTTAGAACCACATCGGCGAGGCGGTTCTAACGAGTATCCAAAATCTATGTTTTGAGAAGAAATATGAAAATATCATAATGTTTGTCTGAAAACTTTCAGTTTTGGCTGCTGAAATTTTCAATATATTTGAATAGGCGTTTTTTCATAATGGCGTCGCGCTCTTCCGTCTGGTGACTTTGTTGCAGAGGCGTTCTTGAGGCGTTCTGTGTTACCGTTAGCTTCTATTTCTGCTCCAGTTTAAATCAAAGCATTGTGTGTCGATTGTCTCTGAGTGAAGGCTGATAAGATGGTACTGAGCGGGGGCTTAATACTGTTTCATTTAACTCTTAACTTTCTGTAATTTAAGCGTTGTTTGGCGTCTGATATGGGTCTGCACTGTTTGCCAATGTTAAAGCACCAAGCCCAGTCAAAGTTTTAAGATAATCCTCTTTACTCAGGACTCTGACGTCACAGCGACAAGAAAAGCGCGACTATAAATAACAGTTTCCTGGATGTATACCCTGGATCGAATGTAACAATCGACCCAAAAATCGAAACAAAACTCACCGTTTCTATTAGAAGCAAGCCAGTCGAAACTGTGATCCACTCACGCGCATGTGCACCAATCTCGACCCATATTGCCCTCTTTGGGTTTCTTAGGTCAGATGCAATCTGAAATCAAAAGAGACATGAAGGTAAATGGTCGAATTTAGGCCAGGTATAAAAAGGGTAACAATTTTTATGACTTTCTGTCAGCATTTCTGCACATCAAGTCCCCTTCTGATAAGGGGTCTACCATTAAAGTAAATAATTTGCTCCCCGGGGATTAAATGGTTTGCCTTTAGAGTAGGCCCTTTCACAGAGGGGTAGGGGGTGGTTAATACCTTTTCACAGATTTTCACTTAAAATGTATACTATTTATTAAAGTGCTCATATTTGGGTGGTGTTGAGTTCGGAAAAATACTAATTTGTCAAAATGATTATATATAACATATTATGCACATTAAAATCGTTTGGTCTATACAATTCTAATGACACACTAAAACACAGTTTTTTTACTGAGAAATATCATACATTTCAACAGACCGTGTTTACCTGAACTAGTATAAAAGCCAATCAATTACACAGATTGTCCAAGCCCAAGGGCGTATACAATCTTAGTATTGTGATTGCTCCGGAAGCACTTTATGAAAGGTCGTGGACTAGTCTTGTGCTATTTTCCATACACCGCTCAACGTTGTAACCAAGTTTTAGCTTTCACAAAAAAAGCTTGGTCTAAGCTTATCACACATTGTGTACTAGGCGTTGACTCAGCTTTCTTTGTGAAAGCTAATACTTGTACATGTTTTACGACCAGAAACATATTCTGTAAAACTTCATTCATCAAAGGCTCTGTTACTGTGGCTGATTCGAAACCGTTTTTGAGTCCCTAGAAACAGGCTCATTCAAATGTATTGTAATATTTACAACCAAATAGGAAAATTTCAGATAAAAAATCTTATATTTTTCATATTTCTGCTCATAACATAGATGGTAGGTACTCGTTAGAACAGCCTCAGTGCAGCGCTTCTAACGAGTACCCACAATCTATTTCTTTAAACAAAATACGAAAAATAATATATACCCATGTAAACCCAAGTTTTACTATATAAAAGTGGGGTTTAAGGGGGTCAAAATTATATAGGCTTGTTTTCGTGATGTTAAGAAGACAAATATATAGGGCTTTTTTGGGATTTTTTTTTTATTTTATCACGATAATGTATGTTATGTGTACTTATTAAAAAAAACCCATCGAGCTGATTCAAATGAGTATACTTAACATACTATTTTTTTTATGGAAGATCGAAAAGACAATCCAAAATTATCCCCTTTTGCCACCTGTTCGGGCTTTTTGATTTACCCCGAGTGACTCGAATTACCAATGTCTAGAACAAATTTCCATGGTCCCAAAAATGTTCGAGTCACTGATTTTTGACTGTAGGAGGAAATGATATTGCTGGAAGCAAACAACATTTCAATAAGTATCTGTTGACTGGGAATATGATTCTTATTTCGAGAAAGAAGAAGAAGAAAAAGAAGAAGAAGAAGAAGAAGAAGAAGAAGAAATAAAAGTAAAAAAGAAAAGATTGCCTTTGGAAACTAAGAACACAAAAAATCACGAAAATCGGAGACTCGGTTTGATTGAGTCTCTTCATTTGCAACACTGTAGTTTGCGAGGCTGCATACGCACCCCCCCCCAACCCCCCCCCCCCCCACACACACACACACAACCCCCACCCCCACTAGCGGCGGCTTAAGCGGTATTCGACCTTCAAAATAACCAGGATGGGCCAAATAGTCCCAATGGAAACAAAATACAACCTGCACTAGGATGATATACGGGAAGACTTCTCACGGCTGCCACACGGCATAACATCAGCTACAGTAGAGTAAAATAAAAGTAAAAAAGGATTGCCTGTAGAAAGAAGAAGAAGAAGAAAAAGATGATGATGATGATGATGATGATGATGATGATGACGATGATGATGACGATTCTGTCCCAACTCTACATATTTAGATTATGAATGAATAAAAGTGTTTACCTTGACTTGATAAAGTGTTCGCTCTTCAACACTGTTACCAATAGCTTTTACTTCTACCCTCTTTGAGTATGTTGCCGCAATATCGAAAATAAAGTCGACAATCTGCAGGGAAGTAAAAGCATAAACATATAAAATAAGCGTGGCCAATTGCATTATAAGTATATCTTGACGTAAGTTGATTATGCAACTAGGTATCCAGAAGCAGTAGCTCTGTCTTCAATTGAGACCGAAGCAGTTGCAGAAGCTTCAGTAAGCATATTCAGTAGAGTCGGAGTACCGAAAGAAATATTAACTGACATGGGAAGTCAATTCACGTCAGCATTGATGAAAGAGGTAAGTAGACTTTTGTCATTCAAACAGTTAGTTACGTCTCCTTATCATCCCATCTGTAATGGCTTAGTAGAGCGCTTTAACGGTACATTAAAGAAAATGTTGACTAAATTGTGCGCAGAACGTCCGAAAGATTGGGACACATTATTATTTGCATACAGAGAAGTTCCACAGGAAAGTCTGGGGTTTTCTCCGTTTGAATTGATATATAGATGGCCTGTGCGTGGACCTATGCAAGTATTGAGAGAATTGTGGACGAAGGATATCGAGGATCCTCAGGTACGTACTACTTACCAGTATGTTTTAGATTTGAGGGAAAGATTAGAGTCAACGGTAAGTTTAGCACAGCAAAACTTGCAGAATATGTCAAAGAAGTATAAAAAATACTACACTCGGAAGTCGAGGCGCCGAAACTTAAAGGTAGGTAGCAAAGTTCTCGTACTTCTCCCGACTAAGGCAAATAAGTTGTTGATTTGTTGGAAAGGCCCGTACGAAGTAGTGGAGAAATTAAGTCTCTTAGATTATAGAATTAAAATGGGTAAGAAAGTAAAAACTTTCCATATCAATATGCTTAATACATTGAGAGAGAGGATGATCAACAGACTACAGATGTTCAGGTATGTTCTATTGCAGTATTAGACTGTACTTCGGAGGATACCGAAGATAATATAGAAGGATTAGTGGAATCCCCATCAATTCGTGACAATGAGTCAGCTGAACAGTAAAACATTAATCCAGACTTGACAAAAGAGCAACAAAGTCAGGTAAGGCAACTTGTAACAAATTTTGCCAGTACATTTACAGGAATACCCAGCTGTACCACTTTGATGGAACATGACATTAAGTTGACGTTGACAACAGATACGCCGGTAAGAGTTAAGCAATATCCACTTCCTTTCAACATGATGGAAGCAGCAAAGGAAGAGGTAAGAGATATGATCAATTTAGACATTGTAGAACCATCAGAAAGTCCTTACTGTTCCCCTGTTCTTATAGTCAAAAAGAAAGACAATACGAACAGATTTTGCATAGATTTTCGTACACTTAACAAGATTACGGTTTTTTTGCATTGTTTAGGGCCGCCTAAGTCGATTTTAGCTAGCCTGCATGAGCCTGAAAATTTGGCATTTCAGCTAGCTGTGGTCAGTTAAATGCTCCCAAGGTCATTTATATTAGAATTTATTTATCTTCACTGCAGCTAGTGTTGATGACGTATGGGGGCCGTAAAACGTCTCCCCGTACTTCACTATAGTGTAGTTTATAGTTTCAGATCCTGTGTGAGCATTGAGATCATTCTGTTTTTTTTTTGTTTTTTGTTTTTTGTTTTTTTCGAAACTATACAGTCGACTCTCGTTATCTCGAATTCCAAGGAACTCTCTGAAATACTTCAAGATATCCGAACATCGACATATCACAGTTGCAGAGAATTGAGGAAAAAATAATTCGAACAACCACATTTAACAAATATATATAATATGAAGTTAGAGATATATATAATGAAAATATTGTGGAAAAGAGGAGCAATTTCTCCTCTTTTCCACAAGATTTTTTTTACCTGTTGTTAGATTTTCATGATAAGGCAGGGACCAGATTTTCACTTCGAGATAAGCGGTAATTCGAGATAAGCGATGTCGAGATAAAGAGAGTCAACTGTATAAGAGTCACTGACGAGATCTCATTGACCACAAATAGCTAGTCTTCCAAAGTGACACTTTGGCTGTTCTCAGCTTTGTGAGTATGTGTTTTGCTCTCAAGTGTCAGTTCGTTTAGAATATTTTTATTCTCTTAGTTACATTATGTGGTGTTTTATCCTGTATCTAATTTCTGGGCCATCCCTGCCCTATGTGGAGGTCAGAACTCGCCCGCCAACAGACAGTGACGTTTTGTAGATCTGACTGCGAGGTTATAAAACAATTTTTTCGCGCTCATCTCAGCTGAGCATGATTTCTCTGCTAATAAATATGAAAATGTCAACAATAGTTTGCATTTTCATATTTGTTAGCAGAGAAAGTTTCATGCTCAGTTATGTTTAGCAAGAAAGAATTAGCAATTGTTAATAAGTTGAGATTTATTTCATTTCGAACGTTTTGACGTCATAATTGCTAGGCGACGTTGCTGACGTTGTTGGTAACAACAATAACAATAGTTGACGTTTCGCGGAAAATTTGATAAAATCATGGAGATCAGACTGCAATTTTCACGTCCAGTTTGCGTTTCATGCTCTGCTGAGTTGAGCACGATAAAAGTTATATAACCTCGGGGCCTGTACGAATATGATGTGAACTCGAAACTTCACTTGAGGCATTTATACTTTTACCTCACGAGTTTCTGACATGGACTCTTCCATCACTGAGTTTGGACACATTTAATATTGCAAATAGGGGTTTCAGTCAAACATCAATGACAAAATGGCAAACAATGCATATGGTGTGGCTCATTATTAGCCGTTTGAATCTGCACTATGAACAAAGGTATCAGTAGTCGTCTGTAGGGATGAAATTATTAAAGTTTATGACATTTTCAGCAGTGGTTTACTGAGATTTCTCAGTGAATTATAATCGATAATTCACCGAATGAATTATTTCATTTCGAATGTTTTGACGTCATAATTGCTAGGCGACGTTGCTGACGTTGTTGGTAACAATAATAACAATAGTTGACGTTTCGCGGAAAATTTGATAAAATCATTGAGATCAGACTGCAATTTTCACGTCCAGTTTGCGTTTTGGAGGAAAGATCTGCAACGCAAATATAAAGTATGTTTTCTTGATAATCCAGTTCAACTTTTGTGACATTATTGTGTCAGTATTTCAAGCACAGGATGATTTGGCACTGAAGTGAAAATAAGACGGCGACTGATTTTCAAAGTAAAAAAAAAGTAAGTGAAAGGTCCAGGGAGTGCCACAATCACAAACCGCAGCCCTTCCCAGACCCCAAGAGGAAGAGGAAACCGACAAATCTAAACAAGCACAAACCGAACAAACGTACGAAAAGCACTAAGATTAGCTCTCTCTTCCCCAAGCGAGGTAATCGCAATACTAAAAGGACTGAAAAACACAAGAAAGACATACAACAAATCGCCTCGTAGAATAAATCACAAAGCAACAAGGAGTAGGACTAACACAGGGACCACCGCCTTAGAACGGTCGGAAGAGCAAACCACCGAGGGGTTTAAAGCACTTTTACAGCTAGCTAACTTCACCCTGGGTCCCGATGCTACTCTTAATACATAAATACATAAAAATTCGGTTCGCATAAAGGCTCCCAACTCAGTCAATGCATCAAAGCGAAAACATAAAAATCAATTTAATCACTATAATAAACAAAGACGAGTACTCATGGCTAATTCTACTGTATGCCAGAGTAAATGAAAACCAATAGTTGAACCACGGCGGGCCAAACCAAAGACATACCGTCAAGCCCCAACCTACTGGTTAAAGTTTTACGTAGAGGCCGTCATTGAGTCTGAGGCCCGAACCGCCGTCGTGCAATTAAAGAGTGAAGCATAGTCATCAACAATGATTGGGTTGACAACTAGGCATGCAGTCTGCCGCATAATATCCAGGCTATAGCCAATTCTTTTATAACGGTTAATAAGTTTTCTGCATTGCTCCGAAAAGTTAGATTTACCTACAATTTTTCTAAATCTGTACACTAAGTCACCGTAAAATTCGGGTTCCGATATATCATGTTGCAGAAGTGTTTTCAGACTGACGCTATATTTTTCTAACAAGGCACTGTGTCTGCGATAAAATTTAGAAAACGCCTTACGAAGTTTAAAATAACGATAGCCCTGCCTAAGAAGTTTGGCAGTAAGGGCTTTATTACGGTAGTTAAAGTCATTAAGATTTGAAGAAGCTCTGGCAAATCTTATAAGTTGGTATATGTATACCCCATATGAGGTACGCCGGGGGACATCGCCATCCAGAAAAGGGAAATTGACTATATCAAAATCAAAATCGTCCCGTTTATCATAAATTTTGGTGGAAACTGTACTATTACATATACATAGATTCAAATCCAAAAAAGGTGCCTCGGTATCGGAGGAATTTGCTCTATTTAATTGGAGTTCTGTAGGGTATATCCTGTCCACCATTTGGTCAAAGTAAATATTGTCAATATTTAATAAATCGTCAAGGTATCTTGAAGTTGAATTAAAAGCCTCAATAATGTCAGCCTAATTTTCACGTGAGACTTCATGAAATCTCTCTCATAACAAAAAAGAAACAAATCTGCAACAAGAGGAGCACAATTAGTTCCCATCCGAATACCAATAGTTTGTCTATAAAGTTTAGTTCCAAATCTAATAAAAATATTATCCAAAAGATAAACAAGGGCATCACAGACTTTTTGACATGACCATAAATTGCGATTATTATATACATCAGATATGAAAAAAGCACATTCTTCGTTGCAAGCCAAATATTGGGTATTCTCCCGAATAAACGTTCGGTTAATTAAATCAATAAGTTTATCTTTTATAAGATGATGAGGTAACGTAGTATACAGTGTAGAAAAATCATATGTAGACAAGTTAGAAGCCTGAAAGTTTTTAGATTTAAATTTATTGAAAACATCATTAGAATTTTTAATTGACCAAAAATAGTTAATTCCGTCCCTTTCGTAAACAGTATCATAGTATCTAATCCAATGTTTTTTAACAGCAGTAAGGCATGAAGTTAGCAGTTTGGACAAAACAGTAGTCGTACAAGAACTAGAATTAGCAATGAAACGTGCTTTATAAGGTCGTTTATGAAGTTTCGGTAACCAATATAACGTAGGAAGTTAAACCACGCCTCCTGAAATTCATGCACTGACTGGAACTATTTTGGTAGGAAATCATAACGGCTGAATGTAAAAATTCAAAGGTAAAACATAAATGAAAATGTTATAAACAGTTTATTTGTTTGTTTTGATCGATTACTGAGAAATAATTCAATTGTGTTCTAAGGCTTTGGTGTAAAAAAACTCGTTCGCTTCGCTCACTCAGATTTTACGCGCAAGCCTTAGAACACAAGTGAATTATTGTCACGTCCCTGTTTTATCTTGAATATATTTTTATATTTACATAGTATAAAAAGAAGATTGTATCGATTTTTATTAACCAGGTTAGATTATTGCATTTGTAACTGGAGCGCTGATTATGATGACCGTTTTACTTTTTAAGCGAGTAGGTACACTTCAGCTTTCAAGTTACGGTATGACGGTAATCACGAGATAGCTATGCTGAGGGTGTATTTGATTATTTACGTCTATATACTTGAGCGGTTACCAGAACATTGTATATTCCGAGTGAACCTAGGTTCGGTGATCAGTTGCATTGTTCTGGGATTGATTTTTGTCTCAAGGCTGTCTTTTGAAAGGGGAGACAATTTTCTGTCGTATTTTGCAGTTTTGTAGCGTTCCGAAAAAAAATGTTTTTTACTTCATAGTTTGAGCAGTCGCTGTGTGAAATTTTGCACCGTTCGGACAATCGAACAGGTTATTTTAAATCTTGACTATCACGGTATTCTTATGAATATCATTTTTAGATCTTGAATTTCACGGATTTCTTGTGGACACATGTTTCAAAACGTGCTACATTACTATAAAAGTTCCCTGGTTGAATAGAACGATACACACTACAATATTTATTTCACTGAAGACTGATCCTTGTCTTCCCTTTTCTGATTATCATGTTGTGCTGTATCTAGGGGATCTGACCATGGTAAGTCAATAATTTATTTAATTTTATTCTTGCAATATTCTTGCTCGTCTTTACCGCAGCTAAGATTCGAGTAGGTAAAGTTATTGCTTTACTACGTTGCGATTTTATGTATCATTCGTACTTACAAACCCGGCATGATAAGTAGATAGACCCTGATCAGATGTGTACACTTTGGTTATATGTGTAGACCCTGATCAGACGAATAAGCCGTGTCGGGTGTGTAAACTATACCAGAATAGAGATTAAGTTTGATCGATTCTATGGATCCTGGTCAGTCTGGTGAGTCTGATAGGTTCTGTAGACCCTGATCAGAATGCAGTCATTAATATTCTTACTTGAATAGAGAGATAGATGGATCGGCGCAATGATAGCACTACCATATTTTAATAATATATATTCTAATCTGACATGCACATACCAGACATATACGCTTAAATGTACGACACAATTAGGCGTTATGTTAACCGCACACACCAGACATATACGCGTAAACGTACGATACCGTAAGGCGTTATGTTAACTGCATACACATTCAGTAGTTAGCGCGATTTACACAAATGACACGTATCATATTTACCTTAAACACATATACAAAGGTCCTTTTTATTTTAATCACAAGTCTGTTTACTAGAATATTTTACGCTGAAATGGCTCAAGCAGCAAGGAGTCATGCTTGAGGCTATGACGATGGCATGTTGATATTGTACCCAATGATTGCGTGGGGACGATGTGTGATCGTGTAATCATTGTGGTATAATGGCAGTTATAATTTATTGTAGCCTTTAGCGTTCTAAAGGGATTCTTACAGTGGAAGGCGCATGGGTTCTTCCTGTAAGCCTTGAATGTGTAATCGTCGAGATGCCATTCCTCCGATTATTGAATGTGGTTGTCAGATATATTCTGACTGTGGGTCTGCCTGTGTTAGATATTTGTACAATATTATATGTCATTAACAGCGTCCATGTGGTTTTAGGATCTGATTTTGCTATATAATAATCAATTGCAACGGACTTGTCGCATTTATAACATTTGGCGTACACACTCTGTATATCTAGTGGAAATTAATAAGGCAATATCTTGTCATGTTTGATATCGAGAGTTCTAGGACATGTTACTTATTTTCAGGTTCCGTTTCCGTATATGTATCTTGTTTTATCACTATATGTCCTCTTATCATCGTTGCCATGATTGACCATAACCAGTTTTCCGGAGAATTCAATGTTATCAAGAACCAATGGTACCGGAAACTATCAGAAGGATACATCCGAGGACTTCCTTAGTATTTTTTTTTTAAAAAGATATGTATTCCATATAAATTTTATAGAATTTTTAGTTAGAAGATACCAATATTTCAGTAAATCAGACTTTTAGATTATGGACTCCTCTATCATCAGGAATTTTGAAATTTTGCAAATATGTTATAGTTTTTTTTTTGTTGTTTTTTTCTGAACTTTCTAAATACATATTTGTTTTTATTTATAAAGTGTTGTGTTTATCCTCTGATTGCTTGCGATTGCGTCTAGTCCATCGTCACCGGCCCAACGCTCGTCCGTCCACGTGACAATTATTTCTCCGTAATCGATCAAAACAAACAAATAAACTCTACATCATAAACAACGTAAAACAGTTTCTAAGTTTTGTCGCGGTCATTCTAAAGTAATGTACAAATAGAAGTTTGGTTTGAAAACGCTTCTGCAAGAAGGTCTGTCGGAAATTGACTTTTATGGCGACTTAGTCTATACATTAAGACCACAACGATGACCTCAGCCCACATGACAACTTCCCCCTCGTTGTGTTCCAGAAGGTTGCTGCTTGATTATCAATGCCTGCTGTCTTGTCTGTAGTTTTGTGTTCACTTTTTAGATCGACGTAGGAGTCTGTCGTTTTTTGTTTTTTTTGTTTTTTTTTGTTTTTTTTTGTTTTCTTTTTTTTTTGTTTTCTTTTTTTTTTTTCTTTTTTTTTCATCGCAGACATTGGGATTAAATATGTTCACTGTGATGGCTCACAGATGAAGTAAATGACCCTTACCATCACGAAAACATGCCTATATAATGTTGACCCCCTTAAACCCCCCACTTTTATATCGTAAAACTGGGGTTTACAAGGGTATACATTATTTTACTTAGTTTTCATATTTATTTCTCAGTTTTGAGCAGAAATATGAAAACTATCCGAATTTTTATCTGAAAATTTTTCATTTTTTGGTGGTAAATTTTTCAGTATTTTTCAATAGACATGTTTTCGTAATGGCGGACTGAACATATGTTTGTAATTTGAAGCTGCTTCAGATTAAAGGGTGAATTTTTGTGCGAGTGTAACAAGTTTATGGCCGCATCATGAAAACACGCCTATATAATTTTGACCTCCTTAAACCCCACTTTTATATAGTAAACACTGGGGTTTACAGGGGGTATAAATTATTCTATCGCGGAGGCGGTTCTAACGAGTACGCACTATCTATGTTTTGAGCAGCAACATGAAAAATATCACAGTTTTATCTGAACATTTTCAGTTTTTGGAGGAGTAATATTCTATAAAATTGAATACGTGTGTTTCCGAAATCCAACCCAATCCCAGTATGTTTTTTTTTTTTTTTTTTTTTTTTTTTTTTTCTTGTTTTTCCAATGACCGTTCTAAGGTTCCTAAATTCAGTTCTTCTTTATTCATTCATCAGTACTTCTTTTTGTGCATCGGGAAGGCAGCGCTTCATAACATCACGAAAACACGCCTATATAATTTAGACCCCCTTAAACCCCACTTTTATATAGTAAAACTGGGGTTTACATGGGTATACATTATTATTCTTATTTCTGCTCAAAAACATAGATTGTGGGTACTCGTTCGGAGAAGCGGGTCTAACGAATACCCACAATCTATGTTTAGAGCAGAAATGTGAAAAATATCAGGATGTTTTTATCGGAAAATTTTCAGCTTTTGGAGGTGAAATTTTCTATATATTTGAATGGGCGTGTTTTCATAATGATTTTGGCATTTCCTGGGTTTGGCATTTCCTGGGTATCTTCAATTTTCAATTATACGTTTATGAGAAAATGTGCTATTATGCAGTTACATTGCAGAGCTGAGGGCGATTTATTATATGACGTCGCTATTATTCAGTGGGTAACTTTATGTCATGACACCACGTTGCATAACCTTGGTTACATGTACTAGCGCGTAACATCATCACGACGTCCGTGACAATGTCATGTATTCTGTTGAAAAAAAAAGAACAACAAAAAAAAAAAAACAAAAAACAAAAACGATTCAATAAAATGAAAAAATACTTAAAGGTTATTGCACTGATATTGGTGAACATTTTCTCGAGCTGGCGAACCGAAGGACACGAGCTTGCGAGCGTCCGTAGATATCCCAACGAGGGATGATGTTCACCAATACATGTGTCAGTGCAATAACCCTTTTATTATAAAGCTATAATATTGTTCTCTCGTTTTGATTTCTTATTCTATATTTTTGTTTAATTTGACGCTGCAAATAGCGCTTTCTGTAACAGTGCAAAACGGATATCAAAATGTGATATCATTTTTACACTAGTGCAATAACAACATAATATTATTTTTGCACTGTTGCTGTTTTGCAGCAAATCTAGTCGTAAAAACATTATTTGAGCAAAAATCAGAAAATCAGTTGTTGCTTCACTTGCGACTTTCACACTTTAAGAGTAAATGATGTTTTGGTCCAGCGTGATGTCATATTTCATGACATCAACTGAAGACTGGCGCCAGCAATTATGACGTCATACAACATCAACGTTCCACAATGGTTATAAAGTTTGATGTTTGTTAAGGGCCGACAAACAAGCATTACTGATCTAATGAAAGCGTATAATTTTGATATTGCGTGTTGGTATTGAGAAATATCGGCATCATTGTTCCTCAGATTTTATCGTTCATTTCTAATCATTTAATATTTATATAGAATTTATTTGGTTGATTTGATCGATTGCGGAGAAATAATTCACTAGTGTTCTAAGGCTTGCGCGTAAAAATCGAGTGAGCGCAGCGAACGAGTTTTTTACAAGCAAACCTTAGAACACGAGTGAATTATTTCTCAGTAATCGATCAAAATAATCAAATGAACTGTTTATTACATTTTCATCCATGTTTTACCTTTGAATTTTTACATTCAGTTGAATTTTCACATTCAGCCGTTATGATGTCCTACCAAAATAGTTCCAGTCAGTGCATGAATTTCAAGAGGCGTGGTTTAGTTTGAAAATAAGTCGCCATCTTGTTTGTACTTTAATGCAAAAATCATCCTGTGCTTGAAATAGACACAAAAATGTCACGAAAATTGAACTGGATTATCAAGAAAATCATACTTTATATTTGTGTTGCAGGTCTTACCAAAAAAAGCCAATTGGACGTGTAAATTGCAGTCTAATTTCAATGATTTTATCAAATTTTCCGCGAAACGTCAACCATTGTTATTGTTGTTACCAACTACGTCAGCAACATCGCCTAGCATCTATGGCGTCAAAACGTTCGAAATGAAATAATTCACTCGGTGATTTATAGATTATAATTCACTGATAAATCTCAGTAAATCACTGCTGAAAATGTAATAAAGCTCAGTAAATCACTGCTGAAAATGTAATAAAGCTATTTAATAAAATAAAATACTGTTTAAAATTATTATGTTAAACATAATCTGACATTCGTGGTAATTTCATATGAAATTTATGAAACGAGCTTTCAGGCTCGTTTCGTAAATTTCATTTGAAATGACCACGAATATAATATCCTCTGTTTATGAAATTTACGATAATAGTAAAAATGTCAGAGTCTTACATCTTGATACCGAAGATAACTGTTTGAAATGGACTTTCCAACGGCCCTAGATGACATGCTCCTTTCTTCTGCATCAATAACTCTTGAAATGAAGAAAACATAGTAAGTAAAAACACATGCAATGAATTCGTTTTACTTAAGAAACGTAATTCAGATTTTTAGTTCACATTAGGATATTTTAATGTCTGAGAAGCACGAGGGAGTTTTCGGAGACTTTAAAATAGTATAATGTTTGCATCATTCCGTGGAAGAAGAAAACGTTCAGTTCTATATTTCCATGCTATTTTATACATGTTATTTTTCATAGTATTTCACCTAACAGGAACTATATTTTCCTTAATACACGGGGTAGAAATATACTTGATGTCAGATTCGGAACAACTAGAAGACGGATATTGTACGTTATTATACAATATGCGTGCGACGTTATTATAACTTCAGTAAATAAAAACGTTATTTACAAGCAATATTCTTAATCTCTGCCTTATGCCAGCCTTGACGAGGACATTTGACATTAATTTCATCGAAAAATGAAACACATAAGAATGTAATGCTTCATTTAAGGAGACAGCACTAAACATGGAAATATTTTGAATAAAATAGCTTGCTATTACGAGTTTATGCAATATAGTCAAAGGATTTGTAGATATCAGAGAAGACTGAATGCTTTTGCCGGTCGTGATCTCTTTAAGTGGGATATAAATAAACAGAGTTTGTTTTTCTCATTATAACGGAATCAAAATAAAAGAGGAGAGACGTTCCAAGCAGGTACCCAACTTTTCAACAACGTCGAGTCAACGTTGAATCAACGTTGAATCGATGTTGGTGCAGTTTTATTTGTCTGCTGAGGTTCGTCCCTGTGTCCGTTGTGATGTATTTTTGTCTTCAGAGCGATACATCACGAAAACATACCTATATAATTTTGACCCCTTTAAACCCCACTTTTATATAGTAAAACTGGGGTTTACAGGGGTATACATTATTTTTGTTATTTCTGCTCAAAACATAGATTGTGGGTACTCGTTAGAACCGCATCGCCGAGGCGGTTCTAATGAGTACCCACAATCTATGTTTTGAGCAGAAATATGAAAAATATCAGAGATTTTTTATCTGAAAATTTTCAGTTTTTGGAGGTGAAATTTTTTACATATTTCAATAGGCGTGTTTTCGTAACGGGAATGAAGTGATTTATCTATTACAACTAACTTTCCTCTCTATCGTTATGTCTTCTATAATGTACAATCGTTGTTCTTATGCGAGGGTAATATGACGATTTGTTCACCCGAGACAGGTATTGTTACCCAAGGGCTTGCCTCAGGGCAACTAACTGTCGAGGGTGAACAAATCGTCATATTAGCTTCGTACGTACAAGGACAATAATTATTCTATTATACCGAATTCTTACAACTGCAACGGTGGCTCAGTTGGATGCGCCGTCCGACTGGAGACCAGGAGGTCGCGGGTTCAACCCCCGCCGAGGTCGGCAACATTCTTTCGTGGAGATTGATCATGAAATATTTTCTACGGTCATTCTCTCCCTTCCGCTGATTCAAGAAGGGCAGTTGTCAGTTTCTGGTGAAAGAATGTGCACAATACTGGTTAACCGCTTAGAGGACTAAGCCTGCCCAGTAAACGTGTGGTTAGGTAAACTGACCGCGCTCGACATGACCCCATTGGGTTGACTGGGCCGTAAAACCTCAACACAAACAAACAACTGCAACTGCATTGACATCAATGACGTCACTGCTACTGCACTGACATCAATGACGTCACCAGAGGGTAAAATCACCTGCGACGGCAATATACAGGAAACCCTGATAGATTAATACCCAGCACTTACCGAAATGCTCTTAGCAAAGGGGCGTCAGATGGTAATATCACTTGCGAGGATAATAGTACAAGTAACATGCATTACGAAAACACGCCTATTCAAATATATAGAAAATTTTACCTCCAAAAACCTAAACTTTTCAGATGAAAGAACTCTAATATTTTTCATATTTCTGCTCAAAATATAGATTGTGGTACTCGTTAGAACCGCCTCGGCAAGGCGGTTCTAACGAGTACCCACAATCTATGTTTTGAACAGAAATAAGAAAAATAATATATACCCCTGTAAACCCCAGTTTTACTTGATAAAAGTGGGGTTTAAGGGGGTCAAAATTATATAGGCATGTTTTTGTGATGACAGAATATTATTACCTGTACGTGATATGCTCTCGACCAATCAGATTTCTAATACAGTGTATGAATATTAACGAGGTATAATGAGGTATGTAAATATAGCTTATATATTAATGAGGTATCATGAGGTATGTAAATTATACATACTCTTGGATATTCTCTTTGACAACATGAAACTGTAACCCGGCTTTTTGAAGAGTTCTTCTCAGTTTGTTGAACGACCCTGGCGGGACTCGAATGTCTGTGGATCGAACCAACGACGGGTCAGTCCAGAAATCCAGCTGAAAAAAGGTAGAAGCAGTGGCTTTACGCTTAGCATGCTGGGCTAAACATTATGAAAACATGCCTATTCAAATATATAGAAAATTTCACCTCCAAAAACTGAAAAATATTCAGATAAAAATCTCTGATATTTTTCATATTTCTGCTCAAAACATAGCTTGTGGGTACTCGTTAGAACCGCCTCGGCGAGGCGGTTCTAACGAGTACCACAATCTATGTGTTTGAGCAGAAAAGAAAAATAATATATACCCCTGTAAACCCCAGTTTTACTATAAAAAAATGGGGTTTAAGTGGGTCAAAATTATATAGGCATGTTTTCGTGATGAACAAATCAAAAGACGACATCTTAAAATATTGCAGTCTTCGCGGAATTTTTTCATCTGATGCAGGACAGCTGTCAGACGGACTGTAATCTTTTGCAGGACAGATAAGTATCTGCAGGACTGAAGGCATATTTGTTGCCAGAATATATTTTTTTTTTTTTTTTTTTTTTTTTTTCTAAAATTCACACGACATTTGTCAGACAGACCAAAACTAAAAATTTTTGCAGAACAAAATGAAAAAATGCCAGTTTTATCAGGCAGTCCTGCACTTTTCGCAAAGACTGATATTGTTCTTATTTTTTTTCTAAGGAGACAGTTTGCATGAACTGTCAAATTCTATTTTTAGAAGTAATAAGAAAACATATTATACAATTATTGGCTGTTGCTGTATTGGATATGACTTTTTTTTTTCTAATTTATCTATTTATTTCCTGATAATACAACAAAAAAAATATTTCTTAAACATGTGAACACATGTATAACAACAACGTGTATAAGAAAAAAGATAATATATGAAATAATACAAACCACCAATTATTTTTCTTTGTCAAAAAGATCTATATCTATATGTACCACTGACACTTTTTCCCATCACATTAACACAGCTATGCGCTAATGCGATGTGAGATCTTATTAATTTTTTGGCGTACACATATCATCACGAAAACATGCCTATATAATTTTGACCCCCTTAAACCCCACTTTTATATAGTAAAACCGGGGTTTACCTAGGTATACATTATTTTTCTTATTTTTGCTCAAAACTATAGATTGTGGGTACTCGTTAGAACCGCCTTGGCGAGGCGGTTCTAACGAGTGCCCACAATCTATGTTTTGCGCAGAAATATGAAAAATATCAAAGATTTTTATCTGAAATTTTTACGGTTTTGGAGGAAAAATATTCTATATATTTGAATAGGCGTGTTTTCGTAATGTGGAAAGCAACTGTACCTTGTAAAAATTTCAATGCTTCACTGGACTTCAGTAATAAACGTAGGTAAACCTTCACGTGCACCCAGTTGAAGTATACATGTGTGCAAGACATAAGCTATTCAAGTGTTTTGGGGGATTCCATTGCTGGATAAGCATAAGGTAAAATATCTTTTCTTATTAATTCCGGGTAAGGACGCTATAACAGAAAAATTACAGAAGACAAATTATTTGATTTCTCCTATCATGTATTTACACATTATTTTTATTATATCGCTATTTCGAAGAAAAAATCGGGTATAATATTTTCGTGTCAGACTCGTTTGTCCGTCAGTCTCTGTGTATGTATGCGTGTGTGTTTGTACGTCTGTCCGTCCGTCACGTTTGAATATAGAGAGTAGTTGGCTACTTTTTGGTGTGACCTTGACTTCAAGGTCAATGTCAAAATCTATGACTGTTTATTCACCGAAAAAGCGAGTATTTGCGATCATATATCATCGACTGCGCCATCTAGTTGTTTGTATATTTGTATTAAGGTTTTACGTCCCCATCAACAATATTTTCTTCATTTTGGAACGGTTCTCCTGTTTAGATAAGTTATTTCATGTCCAAATCTCAGATATTAACAACACGCAATATACCCAAATATATTATCCCTAAAGGGATGCTAATAATTCTAAAAATTATATTTTTACATAATAGTTTATTGTTTATTTCAGAAAGGAAGCGTAATAGGACGGTTACATTGTCACAGTTGGCAATATCGAAATAATGTTTCCCCACCCGCCCCCCATCCCCACCCCACGGTGCTTTTAGAATGGCTGAGACTTAGTGGTGCATTTTCTGTCCTGTAGGTATTATTTCTTGGATATGACGTGATATCCACCAGAGAATACCCATATTACCGAGGCGATAGCCGAGGTCAACATTGGTATTCACTGGTGGATATCAACGTCATATCCAATACCTCAATAGTCAATAATTGTTTTATTTTATTACATGGTTTGTCTTTTCTCTTGATAACTGGCAATAACAGTCAAGACCAGATCCCATTGAAATAAACAGCGCGCGTAGATATCGACTTTACTACTGATGACGTCACTAATAGTTGATATTCACTGGGAGGCGCGCGCGCAAGCCGACGAACATCAGATATATTCACTGGGCTTAAAAAAGCTCTCAGCCAATGAAAGACAGTCTATTTTTATGTTATGTAATAATTTGCATTGTCTCCTGAGGAGAAAATTTGCATGAAATATCAAAGTCTATTTTCTCGGAGAAATAAGAAAACATATCATTAATATGCTGTCCTAATGAATCTGTCCAGAGAGTGGTAAAGCCTATACACTGGCCCGAGAAATATACTCAGATACTAAAAAAAAAAAAAAAAAAAAAATAAAAAAAAAAATAAAATACAGGTAACTGACATTTGTTTTGTGATTAGATGTTTACATATATTCGCATTAAGCTTTGGTAGCATAGTAAGAAACAATTATTTACACATAATTTGCAATAATTTTCAGGCGATTCTATAAAAAAAAAAAGAAAAGAAAAAGAAATACAACAAGGAATTGGCATTGTGGCAGACAATGGAGATTATATTTAATATTTTTTATGTATTCAGTCGATGAAAGGATAAACCAGCTTTAAGTGTATGTTCAGCTGCAAATGCATCATGGAGTATAGTAGCTGTACCTTTTTTTTTTTTTTTTTTTTTTTTTTTTTTTGTAGAATGCACCTAGTTTCTATGAATGTTCATCGGCATCGGCAATAAATGACTTTAGGAGATGTTTTCTGATATTGGTACAAACAAAGACGCCAAACCCACAATAAGTTTCCGAATATTTCAAGAAATAAAACGACAGACTCTTTAAATTCCCTATATTTTCATTCGAAGAGAGATGATTAAGACATTAGGTTTGAAGCAATGTGGATGGTAATTTCGGACTGATGCAGTTTTACACATAGAAAATTGTGCAAGACATTTGTGAAATGCGAAATGCCATTGTCTTATACGAAGAGAATTATGTCTGGAAATACTGCCTAATACTCGATAATTTGTGACTCTACCAGGTTTCATATTTTATAATTTAGGACCTAAAGCCTTAATGGTGAGACTTACACTATGAAAGTCCATGTTTTACATGATGCAATATTAGTAAGGTACAATGTAACGTTGAACAATAAAAACATTTTCTCACCTCCAGATCGACATTTTCCTCCAAACTTCTGAGAAATTCAAGTTCTAGCCCATTTTTGGCTTGGATTGATATCAGACGGTGCCTGTTAAATAATATATATATATATATTTGGCCGGCCTCGGTGGCTCAGTTGGATGCGCCGTCCAACTGGAGACCAGGAGGTCGCGGGTTCAACCCCCGCCGAGGTCGGCAACATTCTTTCGTGGAGATTGATCATGAAATATTTTCTACGGTCATTCTCTCCCTTCCGCTGATTCAAGAAGGGCAGTTGTCAGTTTCTGGCGAAAGAATGTGCACAATACTGGTTAACCGCTTAGAGGACTAAGCCTGCCCAATAAATGTGTGGTTAGGTAAACTGACCGCGCTCGACATGACCCCATTGGGTTGACTGGGCCGTAAAACCTCAACACAAAAAAGAAAAAAAAAAAGAAATATATATATATATATATATATATATATATATATATATATATATATATATATATATATATATATATATATATATATATATATATATATATATATATATATATATTGTAACCATTGTAAAGCAAGTCTAATTTACCATTTTATGTACATGCATTTCAGATTCACGTCCAAGTATATGGCTCTCGACATCAAACAATTTATAAACAGAAAAAAAAAGAAAAAATGAATTTACCTCAGTCTTTTTCTTCAAACATTCCTGGCGACAGTCAGAAAATTGCCAAACCTTTTTTTGGATAACGTTAGCATTTCATAGTTTGACTCCATTTTGAATGATATCCCAACTCCCATGAGGTTATGGGAGCAGTTACGTTATTCAGTTCACTGATTCTCAAGAAAGTGATACTTTTGGGTGGTGGAATAAAATGAAAACAGACCAAGACACAAAATGATCCATGCTTTTAGTTTGCATCTTTGGCTTCTACTGGAACATGATATAAAGTTTTTGCACAGTAAATATGTCTTGGTTTTATAAAACAAGGGACAGTGTAAGGGTAGGGTAGTTCTGTATGTATTCTACGAGCTATTTATTTCAAACAAATTTGAAGCAGCTGTGTGAATTATAGGTATCCAAACAAGGGAGGATGTCAGTGTTTGCCTTCAAACTGAAATGATGCTTTAGAAATCTTCAAGCTATTTTTTCCTAAATAGCAAAATGCGTTTTCTTTACCAAATTGAAGAAGCAAGATATCTCATTTCTTACATTTTACAAGTATTTACAGCTAACTTTTTTTTTTTTTTTTTTTTTTTTTTTTTTTGTAGAACATGTACTAGAAAGAGTTTGGAAATATCAAGCAAATTGTTTGTTTTTGATGTAATGTCAGGAATAGCTTCTAATAATTTATGAATGCCATTATAAAACAGACATCTTGAGGAAGCCTGTCCAAGAAACGGGGTCTCTATTTAAAATTGCAAAGTTTATCGTTCGTTCTAGATCTGGGTATGAAGTTTCAAGAAACACCATCTATGATTCATTTTAAACACAAATGCCAGTCACTTGATCAACAGAGATACTCTACCCGCTTAAGAACTTCAACCATCTGTAAAGGTGTTTTACGGGATTAATGTATGTATTGTACGGGACAGTTATAATTTTGAGTAGCAGATATGTCATCACAGTTTTTAATGTAAGTACACATCTGTACGCAACTGACAATAATTCATACACATGGAGCAGCAGAAAGTTCCGTTCAAAGTTGACTCTGAGTAAAACGCATACTTTATATATATATATATATATATATATATATATATATATATATATATATATATATATATATATATATATATATATATATATATATATATATATATACTCGTATATATAAAATGAAACCCTATTGAATTGAGAAAACTAATTCAAAAATACAAAATTTTGGTTTCATAAGCGTTATCAACTTGTTATCAGCTTCTAAATAACAGACATTGTGCAGATAATCAGACCGCGTACTATGTTTTAGATACTGTAAGCGTAATTCTCTGGTTCCAGACCTGAGTGACTCTGATTCCTGTCGCGTAAAATACGTCCCGTAAAATACATTTGCACTTCTTAAATTCTTTTTGACGAAGTATATTCAACAAAATTACGTAACTGTGTTTGTGTTTCTGTTACTTTGAGTTGTCTGTCTTCCACTGTAGGGAGTGTCATAAGATGCCAGCATATTTGTCTTTATGTGTTTGGAAGTTAGCTCACAATCGAAACATTTCAGGTAGTGTCAGAGACATCAGAACATCAGCTTTAATTGGTAACTTATTTCATAATACTACAAAAACTGAACGTTTCATGTCATGACACTATTTGTCCCACTTTCTCGAGAACCAGTGAGTTGCTTGGAAATAAATAGTATACAGAAATACAAATACAGTCGACTCTCGTTATCTCGACTTCGCTTATCTCGAATAACCGCTTATCTCGAGCTGAAAATCTGGTCCCTGTTTTAACTTGGAAATCTAACAACAGGTAAAATAAATCTTGTGGAAAAGAGGAGAAATTGCTCCTAAGGAGCAATTTCTCCTCTTTTCCACAATATTTTCAATAACTTCAGGAGTCAAATTACATATTCATATGTGAAATATAGTTGTTCGAGTTTTTTTCCCTCAGTTCTGCAAATCTGATTTGTCGAAGTAATATCTCAAAGTATTTCAGAGAGTCCCTTGAACTTCGATATAACGAGAGTCGACCGTATAGTAAACATTTTTAATGTAGCCACAGCACCAATAGTTTGTGTTAATAACGGTTATGAATCAGATTCTAGTTACATATTGCGTTAGTGTTCGAACAGACAGTCCTAAGCAATCGGTAGACTCTCTTATATGCCAGGTCAACCCAAGCGAGCACATGGCGTTTACTCAACGTCGCCTCAACGTCTTTACATTACATGACGTTTAAACAACGTCGCCTCAACGTCGAAGCAACGTCATAACGTTGCATCGACGTTCAGGTGTCGTTGTTATAAACGTCATGTGCCAGCTGGCATAGATCTGTTTGTATTGCTATTATTGGAATCAATACAATCCATGAACAGTCAAACCTGTATTATGCAAGCATCTTTAGGAAAGTGAAAAACGGGTTGCTTAAGGCAGGTGCTTGCTAAATTGAGGTAAATTTCCACGTTTCTCTCTTTGAAAGGTTCTGAAAAACTGCACTTTTAGTACAGGTAATTGCTTCATAGAGGTGGCTATTGGACAGTTTGACTGTGACTCCAACTAAGTCGTATTTACATTGAAAATGTAGATTAAATAGCTCTTTTAGAAATTGCTGCAGTATAACCACCGTTTACAATTTGCTCTCGACCAATCAAATTGCGCCAAATTAGTATAATTCTGTTTAGTTGGAATTATATTTTTGTAAGTTCGGAAAAACAAAAGCTCTTCTATTCATTACGAAAACACGCCTATTCAAATATATAGAAAGTTTCCCCTCCAGAAACTGAAAATTTTCAGATAAACAAACTCTGATATTTTTCGTATTTCTGTTCAAAACATAGATTGTGGGTACTCGTTAGAACCGCCTCTGCGAGGCGGTTCTAACGAGTACCCACAATTTATGTTTTTGAGCAAAAATAAGAAAAATAATGTATACCCCTGTAAACCCCAGTTTTACTATATAAAAGTGGGGTTTAAGGGGGTGAAAGTCATATAGGCACGTTTTCTTGATGTCATGACAAATAATGAGTGATTCACATTAGTGCTTGCCTACATAATAAACAGAAGTCAAGAAAAAAATCTAATCTTACCCAATATAATCTTTCTTTGCAGTGACGAACGCAAGAAGTCCTAACACGATCAAATAACGAATCATCATGTGTTGAGACATTCAGAATCGGTTTTGTTGGACGAGTAAAAAGTCAAACCGAAAATTATATATTTATAGCCTTCAGAAGTGAAAACATGATGTCTTGAGAGGCTAGAAGGGGTTTAATGATCATCTTCAAACGAAATGAGATAAGGGATTCGCGAAAACGTGAAGTAGATATCCGCCAGGGCACCGACAAACTCGGTCAAATCCTCGGCGGACCGGCAAACTCGGATACCGGACAAAGTCGAATCAGGACGTTCACTGTTACTTATATCTAAGTATACACAGTGTACAATGTCTGTCAAAGCGAACAGCGAGTGCTTTGCTCAGACTGCACGGTTTTGAAGCTTGATGTGGGTGTTTTTCACATATTCGTAAAGTCCTTTTTAGACTTTAGTATACCTTCTTGAAGAGCCCTGGGCCCAGTTGTTCAAAGCGTCGTTAGCTTAACGAATTCGTTAAGGGTCATTTCGTTAACTGTTTTAGCGGATTCAATATACACTATTCTGTTATTTTTTGCTGAAAAAATGTGAGTAGCTTTTGCACTGCAAAAGCTACTCACATTTTTTCAGCAAAAAATTTCAGCATATTTGCGTATCACTCAATGAAAATTTTAACGAATCGTTAACTAACGACATCGTTAGCTTTGAACAACTGGGCCCTGGATGCTATCAATAGTTTTGTGTTCATAAAATTATACAGCTGAGAAAGTGACATAATGCTGAGTAATAAGAATCAATTAAATGAAGTACTTGACACACGAACAAACTAAAGATCTCATTATATTACTATTTACGAAAACATGCCTATTCACATATACTGAAAATTTAACCTCCAAAACATGAAAATTTTCAGGTAAAAATTCAGATATTTTGCACATTTCTGCTCAAAACTTAGATTGTGGGTACTCGTTAGAACCGCCTTGACGAGGCGGTTCTAACGAGTACCCACAATCTATGTTTTTGAGCAGAAATAAGAAAAATAATATATACCCCTGTAAACCCCAGTTTTACTATATAAAAAAGTGGGGTTTAAGGGGTCAAAATTATATACTTTATTAGGCATGTTTTAGTGATGATATGCATTCATCAACTTCTGGTTCCGTAAAGGAAGAAAGAACGCGGTACCTGGTTAAGGTCTACACTGTTTGCCACTCACCCAACAATTTTACACACATTCACGTGTAGTAAAATGGACTTGTTGAAGAGAAGTACAAGATAAAAATTAAAGGGTGTGAATAATTATCATGGTAAATACTGTATTCCAATTTTATTTTTTTCCAACATGTCCCATGAAGATGAAATTTTGAGTAAAATGTAATTTTGATTCAAAAAGGCGCGTGTATGGGAGAGGGTGGGGGTTGGGGTGGGTTTGAGTGTGGGAGAAATGCTCTAGGCAATCCCACAAATCCCCTCTGACTCCAACCACGATTTCAGTCATTACGTTAACGCACCTAAGGGAAAAGGACAGTAACATTCCGCTCTTAAGACCATTACGAAAACACGCCTATTCAAATATATTGAAAATTTACAACCAAAAAAGGGAAATTTTCAGATTAAAAAAAATGATATTTTTCATTTTCTCTAGGATTTTCTCTACATTCCTGCTCAAAACATAGAGTGTTGGTACTCGTTAGAACCGCCGAGGCGGTTCTAACGAGTACCCACAATCTATGTTATTTTAGCAAAATAAGAAAAATAATGTATAACCCAGTAAACCCTAGTTTTACCATATAAAAGTGGGGTTTAAGGGGATCAATATATAGGCATGTTTTCGTAATGTCCCTTTTTGGACTCTGTAAAAGTGGTCTTATTAGTGGGATGGTCTTAATATTGAATAAAAAATAATGAAAATATCCTAAAATTTCAAACACTTTATTCAAAACTTTTTTGGCATCATTTTTGCATTTTATACAGTTGTTTGTAGGATGGCAAACTGTAGGCTCCGATCAGACTGTTCCTGAAGGATAAGTCTGATCTTGGTCTACACTGTTTGCATATGCCAGTTTGTCAGAAACTTTGGCGAACTCTTTTAGGACATTTACCGTAATAAGAAAGAAAAAAATTGGGACTGACAAAAGTTGGTCTTAATAGTGAAGTGGTCTTACTTTCGGGTGGTCGTATTAGCGGGATTTTGCTGTATACTTCTTAACCCATTGTAGACTGAATACATTCTTCCACACTATAAATTGGAAGAGTCCAATTTCAATATAAGATACGTCCGGTTATATGAGATTTACATATTCCTAGAGAAAAATGGCTAAACTATTTGCAAACAGTGGAGACCCTGATCAGGCGCCGCGTTCTCTGGCGTCTGATCTGGGTCTGCACTGTTTGCCAAGTACCCTTTAAGGGGTCTCCAGACTACAATGTGTTAAGGCATCGCTTTTGGCAAGTTTATTTACGCCGGGCTAGAGCCCGTTGTATCTCTTTGAGGTTTTATTTTTTTGTGTGTATGCAGTTTACAGTTTACAGATTTTTAACGCTGCCAGGCAACTGATTCACATAGAAGCAGCGCCGTGTGTATGCATTTGGAGAACATCGGTTTTCTTCCAGTTTTATGGGTTCTTAGTGGGGTTATATATAACTATTCACCCCCACATTTTTTTATTATTATCATTCAGTCACACTTTTGCAGCAGAGAACAGTGCTATTGGTAACATAGTGAAATAACAAAAATGGAAAGTACTGTGTAGAATGAATGTAGCAATGTGAGTTTTGCTCATTTAAAAGAGAAATGAGCAGTTTTCCCGTAGGAGCCCCAATTTGACATTTCCACCTGAAAGGAGCTTGTTGCTGTCAATATTCGTACTCGTTTGAATTTTTCATTTCGTTCTTTTTTTCTTTGTTTACGATTGGAAATATGCATTCTCAAATCAAACGGACTATAAGCTGGTTTAATGATATAGTTTAATTTGATATTCAAGCATGGAAAGATTTGGGCCGAAAGAAAACGTTTTAAGTGGAGAAAAGAACGAAACACTGCTACATAGATGGTTTCGGCTATATTATGTTCGGCCAAGGCTATGGATGGCGACATGTAATTATGTATGCGGGCTAGAAAACAGACGATCATAGTTTATTTTATTTTAAATAGCTCTGATAACGTCTATAATGTTTTTATCGTTGAGTATTGCGATAATTTATATTACAACCTTTCATAAATTATAACATTTTTTTTTCACTACAATACTACGATCTATAGGGAGCTAAGTAAAGCATGACAGATTAGTTTCCCGGCGTATTGATGCTTTGCATCAGTGTTTTCTTGTAAACATACTGTATTGATCGTTTTCTTGTTTCTCCGCGAAAACATGTATTGTGGGTATTCATTAGACTGGTACCCGGCTACCTGATTTTTTTGAATGAGCATAAAAAGTGGTTTATATATTTACAAACGTCCTGTCTTTTTTCATTTTTTTTTTTCAGTAAAATTTGGCTGAGATTCTGCTAAGTAAGCATTGTAAGGGAGATGATATATGTGGAAAAAATAGTCAAGGAGGAATGTTTTGCCTTTTTTACATTGGAGACCTACATGTGAACTTCATCGCCGTGGGCTAGGTGCTCATTAGAAGCGCCTCGCTAGACTAAGTATGCACATCTACATGCATTCTCAACGACTGCAAGTTTCTTCCGAACCTGATTGAGAGCATGAATTATTTGTTAGAAGCGTTGAGTATCAGCTGAACCTTTTCTAATTACGTTTACGGAAAATATTATTATATTATAATGGACTGAGAAAGTTTGGAACAAAAGTGTAACACCTGTGATTTTGTTATATCTAACCCAGCGGCACATGACGTTTATACAACGTCGTTTCAACGTCGATGCAACGTCATGACGTTGCATCGACGTTGAGGCGACGTTGTATAGACGTCATATGTCTGCTGGGAAAATAGCTCAGCCTTGTGTTCAGAAGTGCATAGTGACGCTTTGTCCTGGATCTCTGCTCCGAATGACGAACGCCAACAGGAGCAGGGATCCAGGACAAAGCCGTCGTGAGAAACTTTCTCACCTGAATGCAGGTCAGTAATCAAAATATAAATGCTGGTGCGGGTGTACTTTGAATATGCTTGGCTGTGGGAATAGGCGCGTGTTCTGAGGAATTTACAGTTTTGTTAAGTGGCATTTGAATAGGTCTTCAGCCATTGTATAGTCACATGATATGGGTTACTGAACACTTGACGGAAAGAGAGAAAGATCGACATATTCAGAATTTCACATGCCAACTTATAAAACGCAACGTGCGCAAACGTACCTTTTAACACGTGCGCCCCACCGTTTGAACGACACAAACCAGCCTGCGCATCCACGCAGTCTGGCACAATTAATCGGATAATCGATTAATTGATCGATAAATTCCTCAAAAATGATTATCATTACAGATTTGTTAATAATCGATCATTTGATTTCTATGTTTGATACTTTACCGTATTTACACTTACCATTCAGACACCTAACCATGCTTTATCTAAAATTTTAACAAGTACAATGTCCTACACACTGGTGTGTCTAAAATAGCTGAATGAGTCGCCAACAGTGTAGACCCTGATGAGACGCCGCGTTTGCGGCGTCTCATCTGGGTCTACACTGTTTGCTCAGGCCTGTCCGACGAAAAACATACAATCAAGTATAACATATGGAAGAGTCATGCTCTGACAGGTAAAACTATGACAAAATCTTCAGCGGTTACTGATAGATTATCGATCACAATGGCAGGACTGATAATCGATTATCTTTTCCGCTCCGATTAGCCAGCCTTAGTATCCGCGCAGTCTGATTAGAGTCTTCCTTGTCCGCATGAAGAAACTTTGCATCACTGTCTATCGAACATGCAACCAGTGAAGATTCTGATCAGGCTTCGCGAATGTGCAGGCTGATCTGAATCTTCGCTGGGGCACACATGTCCGAGTGTACGTTTTCTTAAATATCAGAACATCCCAAGGTTTTCGTGATATCATTTGCGCGCTTTCGTAATATGCCCGCTAAAGCTACATCAATACATGTAAATCAGTGCATCATTTTAGACAATGCTTGAAACGCATACACATGCGCGCGCAAGCATGCACGCACGCACACGATCTCGCGGTGCTAATAAAGAAATTGTAGGAACAAAAAGGTTACTAGGTGAAAATAAGGGTGTTCATTTTACATACCAAAATAGACAAAGTGTATTTTCTAAATCCTGGTTTTCTATGTTCTAAGAATTGATCTTATGTCGTAAGTCCCACGTTCGAATCTGTTATTGGTAGCTTGTGATCCGGCTGAAAACTCCTACCGCAAAGTGGAAAGCTGACATTAATATAGTATGGAACAGCAATCGGCCACCGCAGTCTGTGCGTAGGTATATTTTGATCAGGGTCTTCATTGTATGTCGATAATTTTACAGTAACCCATGAATTAGCATGCATATTTATGAGTACCGCATGTTATACGTGTATAGCCAAAATAGGGGTATATACGCATCTATATTTATTAGACGATTTTTAGCAACTTTCAGCAGACGACATTCTGAATATTTTTTCTTGTTTGTCTTGAAAGTAGGATTTGACATTTCATGCAAATTGTTTTAGGAGACAATTTGCATGAAATGTTAGATCCTACTTTCCAGGAAAAATAAGTAAAAAATTTCACCAGTTTGTCGTCTGCTGAAATTGCCCAAAGCATGGAAAATGGTGATCATTTTACATACCAAACTAGATAAAGTGAAAGTTCCTATGTCCTGAAGTTTGATCATTCCTTCCTTATTTCAAATTGTTATATATTTCAGACTTTATTTTTTTCGCTGAATCAATCTGTTTTGATGTGCTATGTGATCGAAACTGCCTCATTTTCTCTATATTATACGGTGAAAATACCACATCTTGCGTAGCTCGGCGAGGTGCTTTCAACTTAATATTTCATCACGAAAACACGCCTATATAATTTTGACCCCCTTAAACCCCACTTTTATATAGTAAAACTGGGGTTTACAAGGGTATACATTATTTTTCTTATTTCTGCTCAAAAACATAGATTGTGGGTACTCATCGAGGCGGTTCTAACGAGTACCCACAACCTATGTTTTGAGCAGAAATTTGAAAAATATCAGAGTTTGTCATCTGAAAATTTTCAATTTTTAGAGGTGAAATTTTCTATATATTAGAATAGGCGAGTTTTCGTAATGACCTACCTTCTGATTTGCCAAAGCGTCGTACATTTTACATAGATGCGTTTATAAGCGGGCAACAAAAGTCCTGATCAGACTGCGCAAATGCGAATGATGCCTTGTCAGGCAGAGCAAATGCACAGACTGATCTTGGATTGCGAGTAACAACCTTTGGTCGATACCTTTACATGAAATTAATTTATAACTAGCGTCCCACAAAATGGGACATTCGCAAACAGAATTGACCCGGATCAGATGCTGCAAAAGGCGACATCTGATCAGGGTCTACACTGTGTGCATTTAATTGCAGGAAAATCTGCAATTCCAGTAGTACTACTACTACTTATAATAAAAATAATAATAATAATAATAGAACCAAACAGACATCTCTTAAGACTGGAAATGGTAGCGCGGCGTCTCACCAGGGTCTACGCTTCTTGCATTAAATGCAGAAAATTCTGAAATCTTTGCCAATGAAACAAACCACTTATCCCTTAAAATTGGAAATGGGTCTGTCCAACGAATGAGCCAGACGAGTCCACTAGACATTGATGGGTTTATCAATAATCGAGCCAGGGCACATCATTTCCTACAAGATCGCATGTCCGCCAAGCAATGTCTCGGATCAAATACGCAGATTGAGAAGAATCATTGCTTCTGACTGTACGGGTAACCAAACATCCAAGCTTTCTTTTGACGGACGACAAAGCTTCTGATTAGACTTTATTGCTGCGCAGGCTGATCTGAGTCTTCGCTGCGCGTACAAGCAATCTTGTAGGAAATGCTGTACCCTGGCTGAATTGTCGTTTTCTATTGGATCGTTCCCAAATTTGATTTCAACCAGCACGTGACAAGAGGTTCTTATCACATAGGCGACCAGCAAAGGCCCGAGCGAGACTGCGCATACGCGCAGTCTCGCCAGAGCCTTTGCTGTTCGCAGACATGTAGCAGAGACCTAGAAAACTTGAAAAAGTTTGAAGCAAAAACGCATGTGTGTAGCCTAGAATGGGGGTCAACTAATTCCCAAATAGGGAACTACTAATACGCAATTGAAAACCCGCAAAACGGAAAACCCATAAATCCCTTTTTTCGTGAGCAGGCTCATTTGTGACTTATTTAGACCAGGATGAAATCTTATCTCATCTCGTCTTGAGGTCATATCGGGTCTTCAAGATGGATGGAATCCTTGTCCTTATATTTTTAGGCAGTATCGGTAAGTACGCAAAAGCTATATTATAAACTAAAACCATTGATTTTTTTTTTCTAATTTCTCCACGAAACAAATATTATGGCGACTCATTAGAAGCGCCTCACTTAGGCGCTTCTAATGAGTAGGCATAATATTTGTTTTGTGGAGAAATCAGAAAATCTTGTTATTACTCTTATCTATCTATCTATCTATCTATCTATATATATATATATGCATTGGTATTTTCACTATATAGTATAGGGAAATTGAAATACGGTTTCTAAAGCACTATGTTATAAATGTTATTTAGTGAAAAAAAAAATATATCAAACAACTTAGAGCGTATGTAGTCTCGCAAGGTCGCGGGTTCGACCCCCGCCGAGGTCGGCAACATTCTTTCGTAGAGATTGATCATGAAATATTTTCTAAGGTCATTCTCTCCCTTCCGCTGATTCAAGAATGGCAGTTGTCAGTTTCTGACGAAAGAATGTGCACAATACTGGTTTACCGCTTAGAGGAATAAGCCTGCCCAGTAAACGTATGGTATGTAAACTGACCGCGCTCGACATGACCCCACTGGGTTGACTGGGCCGTAAAACCTCAACACAAACAAACACGTCTCGCAAACTACATAGCTGCCTATATAAAAAAAATCCTTAAAACTTAATAAAACAGAACCTCCGATTTTCTTACCATCCCGAAAACATGCCTATATAATTTTGACCCCCTTAAACCCCACTTTTATATAGTAAAACTGGGGTTTACAGGGGTATACATTATTTTTCTTATTTCTGATCTAAAACAAAGATTGTGGGTAAACGTTAGAACCGCTTCGCCGAGGCGGTTCTAACAAGTACCCACAATCTATGTTTTGAGCAGAAATATGAAAAATATCAGGTGTTTTTTTGTTTTTTTTTTATCTGAAAACTTTCAGCTTTTGGAGGTAAAATTTTCTATTTTAATTTTGAATAGGCGTGTTTTCGTAATGTTTGTGTGTTCTTTGTTTCCAAAGGTAGCCTTTTAGACATTTCATTTTAAAATCTGCAAAACTCTAAATATTTTGACCAGGAAGAAGTCTTATCTCGTCTTAAGGTCATACCGTATCTTCAAGATGGATGAAACCTTTGTCTTTGTATTATTATTCTGTATCGGTTAGTATGTAGTTTATCTATCTAGTGAGTTTTTTAGACTTTAATGACCCATCAATGATATTCGACCATTCAGAGTGTAACTGGTGCGCACGTTTAATTTGGTACTCAAACGAGTACAGTAAAACCTGTGTAAGACAGCCACCTTTGAAACTGACCTTAGTGGTTAATGTGGAAAGGTGGTTGTCTTATAAATGTACATGTCATGTAATTTTGCTAGCAAAATTACATGACATGTACCTTTTTAGGACAGGCAACTTTTTCCACATCAACCACTGTTTAAAGTCAGTCTCGAAGGTGGCTCTCTTACACAGGTTTTACTGAATGTTTGATATGTTCATTACATGCAGGGGTATACATTATTTTTCTTACTTTTGCTAAAAAATAGGTTGTGGGTATTCGTTAGAACCGCCTCACCGAGGGGGTTCTAACTAGTAGCCATAATCTATGTTTGGAGCAGCAATATGAAAAATATCAGATTTTTTTTTTTTCTGAAAATTTTCATTTTTTTCGAGGTGAAAATTTCTATATATTTGAATAGGCGCGTTTTCGTAATATATAGAAAGTATCAATTGAGAACAACAGCCCGGATGATACATGTACATTGCGTATGCGCAGGAAGATCTGAATTTGAACTTTCTGCGCAATTTCCAAGGCACGTTTTCGCTTGACACGGCCCATATGCGCCCAGTGCAAACCAAGTTTAGAGACCACGCATCCAGTTTAGAGACCACGGTGATGCGCTGGCAGATGCAGACGTTCGCTGCCTCACTACCAGGAATTATCGTACTACAGGAACTGTCACTCAGATTATCGATATTCCATTTTAGATTGGCTTCGATTAATTCCCTTTGATCGGAGGCCCGTAAGCGTCGTCTTACCTGTGTAGCTGGTGTGTAATCAACCCAGTGTCACACACCTACAGTACTACTACAATTCAGATTTAATCATGTATGGATGCTCTTTAGAATCTTGGACCCAATATACACTGGATTAGGTCCGAGTTAGAATGAATGAATGAATGAATGAATATCAGCAGATTATTCAGTATGATTTTCAAAAGAATATCAATAGTTTAACCTAAGAATTAATTAATAATGATAATAACAAAATATCAATTAATTGATTAAAATCAATTAATATTATTATTATTATTATTATTTCAAATTAAATAAAAAGTGTTGTATTTAGTTATAGATTATTCAATATGATTTTTAAACGAATTTCAATAGTTTAACCTAAGAAAACAAAAGTAATTAATAAATTTAAAAAGTGTTATAGTTAATGAATGGTAATTTAGTAAGATTTTAAAATGAAGGACAATAGTTAATCGAAGAAAACAAATGAGTTAATTAATTAAGGTTGTATTTAATTACTGATGATAATTCGGTACAATTTTTGAAAGAAAAACAATCATTTCAAAAACAAATGGGAAAATTTTATTAAATATAAGTAATTTGAAAATATGAATGAATGAATAAAATAAAAAACAAAAACAAAAAAAAACATTACTTTATGATAACCATTAACTAAAGAAAGAAGCCTATGGATAATGAACACAGGAGAAAGACCTATGTCATCCACTTCTTAACATCATAAAACAGTCTGCGTACCTCCGTTATTAAATTATCCTAAGACATTTGTTGTTACAATACAAAAGAAAGTAAGAAAGAAAGAAAAGAAAGAAAGAAGCATATGGATAATGAATATAGGGGAAAGGCCTCTGTCATCCACTTCTTAACCTCAAAGGGCAGTCTTCATACCTCCGTTATTAAGTTAGGTTATCCTTAGACATTTGTTAGTACAGTAATTAAAGATACCTATTCTTTAAGGTGATCTAGGTAACCTATTTCACATCAATACTATCACCACAGATTAAAGAAACCTATTAATCAGAATGCAATCAAGTGTGTTTAATCAATGCTCACCAGACACCATGATATGCGGCGTCTGATCTGGGTCTAAAGTTCTTATCTATTTGTCAATGTCCCTTTTTTAGCATAAAAGAGTAATATCAAATATTACAGTGTTTTAAGTAACCTTCAGGTATGTGCCCTTTGTAGACCAAGACCCCATTGCGCTTTCTAAGCAAGGTTATGCTCTTTGCTTAATGTGTGTTATTGATCTGATTGTTAAGATCAGTATGTGCAGATGCTTATGCTAAACAATCCTCCTGGTCATTCTGTGCCTGAGCACAGTTTGGTCTGGGTCTAAAGTACAAACAACGCTAGTCATTATTTCCTTTTCTAGTAGTATAAGGGTACATGATTAGAACAAAGAAAAAAAAACCCGCAAATTTAGAGGTTTTAATTATTATTGGTAATTTGATAATTTAGTAGTTTGAAACCAGTCTTCAAAGCTCACACAGACCATCAGCTGGACGGAGGTGTACAAAAAGGACATATCTTTCAAGACAGTTACATAAATAGCTTTGGACTATTTGTTCACAGCATAAAGACAATCCTATTTCATAAACTTGGGAGCCAATGGTGGCGCGAATTAGCACAGTACTTATCAATTAAGCCCCAAGCACTTTGGGTAAAAGTTGTGCAGACAACATAAATATGGGACAATTTTCTTCACTTCTCCATTAAAACATATGTTGTAGGTATTAATCTGATGCACCTCGGTGAAGCAAAAGCATGTTATGAGTACTCGTTTGAAGAACCTTGGTGAGGCTCATCTAACGAGTACCCACAACATATGTTTTTTTATGGAGAAAAAAAAATACAATCACCAAATACTTATCCTGAACAATTCCTCTGTATGTTTTATTTTAAAAACAGGATTCGACATTTCATGAAAATTGTCTCCAATGAAGACTATTTGCATGAAGTGCCAAATCCTATTTTCTGGATAAACTAAGACATTAACCTCTTTATCGCATGAAGAATTAGCCCAGAAAGTGATGAACGTTAAGCGATCAAATCACCCCACCCCTAAAAAGGAAATGGTTTGACATTTCATGCAAAACATCTCCATTGCAAACAATTTGCATAAAATGTCAAATCCTATTTTCTGGGGGGAAACAAATATCACCAGTTTATTGCTGCTGAATTAGCCCAGAGAGTGGAAAAGGTTAAGGGTTAAAATTTTTACCTCTCCCCCACCCCCACAAAAAAGATAAAAAAAAAAGAAGGTTTGACAGTCCATACAAACTGTCTCTGTTGAAGACAATTCGCATGACATGTCAAAGCCTACTTTCTGGGAAAAAATAAGAATATCATCATCACTTTTCCCTTAATGCATGAACGTTCATTTTAACAATCATTTAAACTTAAGAAAAAAAAATAGACAAACTGTAAAAAACTTGCATAAAAATTAATTCTAGTTTTATCTTATCATCTCAAGAATTGCAGGACCCTGCGACCTGTCTCAGATAAAGGGCAGTTGTGTCAGATTATGAAAAAAAGGGAAATTATGAATTATGCAAACACTAAAGATCCAGATCAGTCTGCGCATCTGCACACTCTGATCAGGATTTTAACTCTTAATCAATATATTCTACAGTAAACAGTTTCTTTTGTTACACAGTTAAAGATGGCGCTTTGTTTGCCCATATTCTTAGATCATAGTCATAATGGTCTTTTTCAAATGTTGATGTTTATTTGATGTTTTGGCCACTTTGTTTTTATTGCATGAGTTATAGATCTAGCTATTATTAACTTGTCCAGTGGCCTGAGGCTTCTAGTTCCCACTGGATAATGATAATAAGAGTAGACAGATGGAACCAGAAAATAAACAACGTGCTGTTATTTAACTTGTAAAAATTTTTTTTTAATTCTAATATAAATGAAAGTAAATTGTTTTGTTGATCGTTTCAAGAACTTTGAGGTGTCTTCAAGTAAAATAAGAACAATTATGATTGAATCTTTTTTTAAAAAAATGGGCTTTATGAATTATGCGATCAATGTAGACCCCGAGTAATCTGTGTGTCCGCTGAAATATATTGACCAGAGTCTATACTGCATGTTGAATACAGCTTGCACAATCTATCAGAAAAAATGTATGCACATGCTGATCTGGAACTACAATGGTTGCTGCTTTTATTTGGAGTGACTCGTGTTATTTCTGTGTTGGGTAGTTAGCAAATATGGATAAAATGTCGTTTTCCTTGGATTATGACTGTTACTACTATCCTAGGTTTTTAGACAGAGGTCTGTGCCAACAGTGTAGACCCAGATCAGATGTCACATTACGCATTGTGTGTTCAGGGTCTACACTATTTTACACTTACCCAGCAATGTTTAGACAAATCAATTGGTTCTATAATGGTCTTGTTAAAAAGATAGGGCAAGTGTTGTAAAGAGTAGAATCGAATCATCTGGTATCCCTGGTTTGTTTTTGAAACAATTGCCTTTAGGGTAATGTTTGAAAAGGTGTGAACAAGTTATTGAATCTAACTGAGAAAGTGTTTTATAGTATTTAACCTCAGGATTCTGATCAACACACCATAACAAAAGGCAGTGACCCTGATCAGACATTACATCAAAGAGTATCTTATCAAGGTCTACACTGTTTTCCACTCAAATAGCAGGTATAAGCTGTGTCAACAGGTAGCCAAACGGGCTTGATCAGATTTCAGTATGATAGTAATTTAATGTGTCTAATAGGATTTATACGGAAATTAGCAATATTTTACCCCTAAATACACATGTACGATAGTATATTAACTATCCATGTGGCTATTTTACAAATAAAACATTTCGAATATGACCAGCATAATAATATTTATTCTTCGGAATTGTGATGTACAACATAATAATAATAGTAGTAGTAGTAAATAATAATAATAATAATAATAATAATAATAATATCATTAGTATCATGAATATGACCAGCATAATAATATTTATTCTTCGGAATTGTGATGTACAACATAATAATAATAGTAGTAGTAGTAAATAATAATAAAAATAATAATAGTAATAATATCATTAGTATCATGAATATGACCAGCATAATAATATTTATTCTTCGGAATTGTGATGTACAACATAATAATAATAGTAGTAGTAGTAAATAATAATAAAAATAATAATAGTAATAATATCATTAGTATCATGAATATGACCAGCATAATAATATCTATTCTTCGGAATTGTGATGTACAACATAATAATAATAGTAGTAGTAGTAAATAATAATAATAATAATAATAATAATATCATTAGTATCATGAATATGACCAGCATAATAATATCTATTCTTCGGAATTGTGATGTACAACATAATAATAATAGTAGTAGTAGTAAATAATAATAATAATAATAATAATAATATCATTAGTATCATGAATATGACCAGCATAATAATATTTATTCTTCGGAATTGTGATGTACAACATAATAATAATAGTAGTAGTAGTAAATAATAATAATAATAATAATAATAATATCATTAGTATCATGAATATGACCAGCATAATAATATCTATTCTTCGGAATTGTGATGTACAACATAATAATAATAGTAGTAGTAGTAAATAATAATAAAAATAATAATAATAATAATATCATTAGTATCATGAATATGACCAGCATAATAATATTCATTTTTCGGAATTGTGATGTACTACATAATAATAATAGTCGTAGTAGTAGTAGATAATAATAATAATAATAATAATATCATTAGTATCATTATGTTTCAATTTCCTAGATAGAGAACCATTTTATGAATCAAAATAGGACAAGCATAGGATTATTTATTTTCCGAATTATGATATACAGCTAAAGATTACTACAATAATTATTTCTGAAAATAATATCAATTATCATTTTGTTTTAATGTATTTTTTTTTTTAAATATTATATATTATTTATTAAATATACATTTTTAACACCGCATGTTGAATAGAGCTTGCACATTCTATCAGAGAAAAAATGTATGTACATGCTGATCTGGAACTACCATGGTTGCACGTCATATTTAATGCTGCTTTTATTTGGAGAGACTCGTGTTATTCACAGATTTATGGAACAACGTTTGAGAGAGAGAGCCTCACCCTCATTCAGTTTTTTATAGTCAAATTTATTTTGTACACGCACGCACTTAGATGAAGCCATGATTATGAACCATGTACTTTAGTCCTTATTTATGTACAGGAATCTAAAATGAGCAAATCGTGTCAATTAAAGTGCTAGTTTATGCCAAAAGTTCAAATGTTGGATTTGATTCTGTTTGTGCAATTAAAATTGCGCATAAGCATATATGTCAGTTATGTAATTCAATATGAAAATAGAAAATGCAAAATTTGTAAGGTGCTGGAGGACAAATTTCATTTTCTTTTCGAATGTCCAATCTACATGGAGTTACGAAACATGTATATCAGTAAATATTTTTGGCAGCGTCCTAATATGATAAAATTCGTTGAGCTTTTGACCACAGAACACAGGAAAACATTAGTAAAATTAGGTATCTTTGTCGAGAAAGCATTTCAAATAAGAAAACAAATAATGCCATTGTAATAGTCACAAGAAATCAAATACAAAATTTGTGAAAAAAAAAAAAAAAATAAAAAAAAAAAAAAAAAAATAAATAAATGAATTTAAAAGTTGGCGAATAATTAATGCAGCACCTCTCCCATTTTCCATTTTCTAATTTCAGATCTCATTTAATGTGGAACTTCTGTTTTCATTTCTAACCATACCTGATGTGTGGTTGCAATCATATATATATGTTGCTTGCTATCCTGCATTTTATATGTACTTTGTTATGTGTATACATGCTCATGGGCCTTAATGGCTTATTGCATTAATAAAGTATCTATCTATATGATGTAAAAAGTGATTTCGTTGTTTTCTTTCGTCAAGCTCGGACCCAACAATACTGTATTGATGGGTCCGAGGTCAAGATAAGGACATAATTGGCACTCATTAGCAGTAATTGTTATTAAGAAAATGTCGCAAGAATGGCCGCGCATTTAGGTATTTTTCTTGTATCCCGACAAAGCATTTTTTTTCGTTATTAAACAAACAAAAAACAAGTAATTAAGCAGTTTGTAGTTTTCCTATGGTCAAAAGTAATTATATCAAATTTTCATTAAAGCTTCAATAAGTTGCCGAATAAAAACATAATTCGACATAAACAAAAATTAAATAAATAAGTTTATTTTTGCTATAAGTATATATCTTTGTTTTCCTTTTTGAAGCTAAATAATCTTTATAATACTATCATTGGATACCAATTTCTTTTTTCTTTTCCAATTCTTACAACCTCTTTTGCAATTCATTCTAGTATCATGTGTACACAAGACCTGCGTCTGTGTAATCATTACACATTTTCGGTTCGCATTTTTCAAATATAGCTATATTCTGCAACCTGTGGGCCATTTTTAATAAAATAATTTATTCAATATTTTACTACATAACTATAGATATTAAATCGATCTATCGAATGAGAGGTTATAGCGAACGGAGAAATTTTAAAAAATATGACTTTTGAGCGATTGAATCAAGGCTATTTTTCATTTTTGTTGTAAAATACAAAGACTTAATAAGGAAAAACCCTTGTAGCATTCATTACAATCTGGGCCATTTTAAAATTTATCTTATTTCAACAAATTTGGTATCAAATTGAAGCGGATACATTTTTCTAACTATTGCGAGGTTATAATAATATCTTGTATTACTGAAAATAAATGATTTTATTCGTTAAATGATGGGCTCCTATATAATTCTATACATTTCCACACTATTACCTGTCTGAGAACTACCGACAGGCTGTGACGTCACAGAAGGGACCGATTAGTGCGGATTAGTACCTGTAGTACGAGAATTCCTGCATATGAATCCTCTCCCCACACCCCACCCCACTTCCCCACACAATTTACCGCGCACCTCTAATGAGGAGGGAGTCATATATTTCACTGCGAGAATTATTTCCCTTATCGTACCATTAACAGTATTTGATCATTTCGGAACAATGAGATAATGGCATGGAAATATATTTATTACAAGAAAAAACATTGGCATTTCGGCCAAAGCGCAAGTCGAATCTACATTTAGTGAAATACAACGATTTTGTAGTTAACCCTTCTCTTGCTAAACACGTCATGCCCCGTCTTAGCAAACAGTGTAGATCCAGATCAGTTGGCTTCTGAAGAAGCCAACTGATCTAGATCTGCACTGTTTGTCATTAAATATGTTAATTTCTATCGAAAACACGGATCAAGTGATCTGATTGGCTGGAAATTAGAAGCCGTGGCATCTTAATTTATTCAGAGTGCCGAGTGGTTTCTGCTAACTCTTTGGTCAGGTCTATTTCCAGAGTAAGCGGTGTCTGTTTTTTTTTTTTTTTTTTTTTTTTACGATTGTTTGTTACAGTAGGTCCTGTATTTAATGCAAACAGTTTTGTAGCGTCTGATCTGGGTCTACACAGTTTGTCAATGTCCATTTTATGGGGCGTTAGGCATATATGGATTATCGTATATTTAAAAATTGATCAATGATAATTGATAATACTTTTTTTATTTCAGGGTCCAGCATATCAATGGAAACCCGTAGATTTGTTTTTGGTGGTAACCAGCATTTTCCAAACAATCCATTCGGAGGTAAACAAATATGAACCTAGACTGGGCCCCGTCTAACAGATTTTAGTCAGCATAAAAATGATTCACATTATATATATATATATATATATATATATATATATATATATATATATATATATATATATATATATATATATATATATATATTTATATAATTCCATCTTTTGGAATGTCTTTTCCCTCTGAGTGGGCGGACAGGTAAGGGAGGTAATATGTGTTGAAAAGTAGTCCAGGAGGAGTATTTTACCTTTGTTCATGTTGTTAGATTAGAAACCTAAAATTCGTCGCTTTGGACCAGTCAAATTTGAGCCTGGACAGAGCAGTTCCTACAAGACTGCAGGTGTGCGTCCGGCGAAGACTCAGATCAGCCTGTGCATCCGCACAGTCTGATCAGAATCTTCGTTGTTCGCAGACAGACACTTTGCATCCTTTACTAAACACAAAAATGAGCTCAGTGAAGATTCTGACCAGACTGCGCGAATGCGCAGACTGATCTGAATCTTCACTGGGCCCACATGTCCAAAAGTACGATCTCTGACGTTGCGACTCGTTTATACAAGTAATATATTGAGATAAGACGTTTATCATCCGAACGTCGTTGACGTGTTTTCTTATATATTTTGCAATGAAAGGACTTGTCGTGGGTACTCATAACTGAGCCAGCGCATGACAAAACCTACAAAATGTCATGTGCGCCCAGCGAAGACTCAGATCAGCCTGGGCATCCGCCCAGTCTGATCAGAGTCTTCGCTGTGCGCTCAATGGGTAGCAGAGGACCCAAGCTTTCTTCATGCTGATATCAAAGACTCTGATCAGACTGGGCGGATGCCTAGGCTTATCCGAGTCTTCGATGTGCGCTCAATTGGTAGCTAAGGACCCAAGCTTTCTTCATGCGGATATCAAAGACTCTGATCAGACTGGGCGGATGCCTAGGCTGATCTGAGTCTTCGCTGGGCGCACATGTCATTTTGTAGAAGCTCCTTGCTCCTGACGAGTACCAACGTCATATGTTTTCATGGAAAAGAAGGAGACGAAAAAGAAAAAAAAAAGAACTTCCCGTTATCCACTCTTATCTACGTATGTTGTGGGTATTCATTAGAAATGCCTCGTCAAAGCGGTGTTCATGTGGTTTAAAGCTAAGAGAATTCCACTTTTGTAAGACAGCATCTAGGATTATTCAATAGGTGGTTCAAAATTTGGGGGTCTGTTTGATCAAATTACCATACTTATTCTATGCAGTCGGACAGTCAGGCCTAAGCAAATAATTTCGAACCAGATAAGACGCCGCAGAACGTGGCCTCTGATCAGGGTCTACACTGTTTATCATTCATCCTGCAATTTGAGCTCGTACATAGATAATAAAAATGATCTTGATGACATTTTAGAAGTATATGGTACCATTACGAAAACATGCCTATATAATTTTGATCCCCTTAAACCCGACTTTTATATAGTAAAACTGGGGTTTACAGGGGTATTAATTATTCTTTCTTATTTTGCCAAAAAGCATAGATTGTGGGTACTCGTTAGGACCGCCTCGCCGAGGCGGTTCTAATGAGTACCCGCAATCAATGTTTTGAGCAGAGAAAAATATCAGATTTTTTATCTGAAAATTTTTCTTTTTGGTTGTAAAATTTTCAATATATTTGAATAGGCGTGTTTTCATAATGAGTTGTTGATGAGTACTTATGGGACCAGAATAAGGCTTCTATTTTGAAGGGACAAGAAAACTAGAACAGCGTTGTAGAAAGTGCATCGAGGCAAAGAGATTATATTGAGAAATAATGGCACGATTTCTGCTCTTGGTCATTGCAAATTACAGGGGCCGAGAGCTTTGTGATCGTCTATCGGACGAGTATATCTCATTTACACCAAGAAGAAAAAACAATGGTTGTACATTGTTTAACAAAGTAATACCGAACATCCCAGGGGAAAAAAAAAACAAAAAACAAAAAAAAACAAAACAAAAAAAAAAAAAAAAAAAAAAAAAAAACGATACTTGGAAATAGTATGAACGCAAATCAGACCTCAGACCCTCAGTACGTGACTTCACTCTTATCTCTGCTGCCATCATAAAATGTTCCATAAATTCATGTTTAAAACAAACATTATAATTAGTTTGTTTGTTTCGTAGGTCATTCTTCCGGCGGACACGGAGGTACTGGATTTTACCCATGCAGTCCCGCTCAGAGCATGTGTCAGCTGACCTGTAGTGGTGGTTACGTGAAAGGTCCAAATGGTTGTGACTTCTGTGCCTGCAATGTGGATTCTACCAAAGGTATAGACAGAACTTTCGCCTGTGTTTGTGCTGGGAGAAAGAGCATAATATACAACAAAAACCGATTTAGTAGCACTGGATGCAGAAAGGATGCTGTAATGATAGGGGTGAAAGTACATATTGAGTGTTAATCATTAACAGTGCAAATAATGTGTTTACCTGAGGCTTTTCGGCCTTCGCCTTCTTCAGAGGTTTACTGTTGTATATCTACAAAGATATTTACATATTAAAAAAAAGAATGAAATAGAAAAAAAAACACACACACACACACACACACACACACACACACACACAAACACAAGTTAAACGATTTAAAATAGATGCAAAACAGATTATACCCTTTTCGGGCCCATGTTATCTAGTTATCTATCCCGCTGCGACTTGATAACTGAGCGAATTTAGGTATATTTGAAATGCATACATTGCGTGATAAACACAGCGTACAAAAAAAAAAAAAAAAGAAAAAAGAAAGCTTGATTTTTTATCTACACCACTGTGCCTATTTATGGAATGTATACAATGCGCCATAAACAGCATACCAAAAGGGATATCTGCCAAACTAAGCGTTTTTCATCAGTACCTAGGGCATATGGGCCAACTTACGCTGTGATTTCGGAAAATCACATGACCAAAACGTTCTACACAAGCTGTCGCATGCCCTGATTAACGAACGGTGATTCCCTCTACTGGGCCCAGTTGTTCAAAGCGTCGTTAGCTTAACGAGCTCGTTAAGGGTCATTTCGTTAACTGTTTTAGCGGATTCAATATACAATATTCTGATATTTTTTGCTGAAAAAATGTGAGTAGCTTTTGCACTGCAAAAGCTACTCACATTTTTTCAGCAAAACCTATCAGCATATTTGCGTATCACTTGATTGAAATTCTAACGAATCGTTAACTAACGACGTCGTTAGCTTTGAACAACTGGGCCCAGGTCGCCTTTGTTGAAACCATATGGCTGTAGAGTGTTCAGAACGGATCCAAAAGCTCTCTCGAGCTTTCCTGATTCGATCTAGTAACTCCTGGAAATCATGTTCTGGTGAAAAGAAGTGTTTTGCGACAGGTGATCTCTCGAGCCGATTGTGCATCCAATCATCCCGGCGGCCGTTTATCCGTTCTTTCAAGTGATCACAGCTTTGACCAACATATGGTTTTCCGCACTTGTTGCATGTTATAAGGTAGACAACATTCGTCGTCTTACAGCTAGTGTTGCACCTAAGCTTGATGATTGACGCAGACGCTGACTCTGCGATTTATGTTGGGGTTATCATTTTGCAGTTTTGTATCTTGCTTTTTCGCACGGCCGTGTTTCCACAATCGGTTCATCACCACGTACATTGTATGTCTGGTTTGAACTTAACACGTACAAGAAGATCCCGCAGAGGCTTGGGTCTTCTGTAGGCCATGATCGGTATTTTTGTAAAGGTCTTGCTCAAAGTTTTCGAGGACTCAATGATGAACCAGTGTTTGTTGACTATATCCCTCACTTTTGAAAAGTCTGGGTGATATGTCGACACTCGGACCCATCAATACCGGTATTGAAGCCGGCCTCGGTGGCTCAGTTGGATGCGCCGTCCGACTGGAGACCAGGAGGTCGCGGGTTCAACCCCCGCCGAGGTCGGCAACATTCTTTCGTGGAGATTGATCATGAAATATTTTCTACGGTCATTCTCTCCCTTCCGCTGATTCAAGAAGGGCAGTTGTCAGTTTCTGGCGAAAGAATGTGCACAGTACTGGTTAACCGCTTAGAGGACTAAGCCTGCCCAGTAAACGTGTGGTTAGGTAAACTGACCGCGCTCGACATGACCCCATTGGGTTGACTGGGCCGTAAAACCTCAACACAAACAAAAACCGGTATTGATGGGTCCGAGGTCGACACGAAGGGGAGAAAGTAGGTCTTCTCTCTTCTGTTGCCGTGCTCTCTCAATGGCAAGTAAAATTTCACGTTTCTGATAACCGTATTTGCAGAGGTGGTCAGTTAGTTCTCTTGCCCTTGATTCAAAAGTGTCTGAATCAAAGCAGGTACGTTTGAGGCGAAGTGCAAGGCTATAAGTCTTACAGTTTTGTTCTGAGGAGGCCAAGCTGACCGATACAAGCTATTTCAGCTAATTTTTGTTTCAGATGTACCTACGTCCGGATCCGTCTTCGTCAACCCGCACAACTTAGTTACCCAGCCAACCGGTTCATTTGTTGGTGGAAGTGCTGCCAATTATCAGCCCTGCATCCCAAGCCAGCAGAAATGCTCCCTTCAGTGTAGGGGCGGTTATACAAAGGGACCAACTGGTTGTGATTTCTGCATGTGTGCCCCAACGTATGGTATGTACACCATTTTTTTTCACCCAGTCTGTCTCTACGTATTCGGGTTAAAACAAACAGTGTAGACCTAAATCAGACGAAACAGAACGCGGTATCTGATAATGGTCTGCAGTGTTTGGCCCCCGACCCCCCCCCCCCCCCCGTCCCCCACCCCGCATACAGCAAATTTACATACTTTCACAGATACAAAAATGTAGCTAGATGGGCTCGTTGAAGGAGAGAAAGATACAGTGTAGCGGGTGTAAATCTTAAGGGTAACGACATAAACGTCTAAGTACCGGCGCAAATTTTGTTCATGTTTACATAGGGATTTGGGACAAGGGTATACTAAAGGTAAAAAAAGAACAACAATGTGATTCTTTAATGTTTGCTTTTATTAAGCTTTATGAAATATCTTTTAGAAATGAAAATAGAATAGACATTAATCTGCTTATAACACAGTTTGTTTTAAGTTTATTTTTATATTTGCCGGGATCGTCACAAACCGACGTTCCGGCAGATATTGAACGTCCTTAGTGAGCTAATCGAATAGTCTACATTATGTAAAAATCCAAAGCTATATTAAGAGACCAGCGCGATTCGCGCGCCGGTCAGTAACACTTACTTACTTCACATCATTCAAGGTCAGTCAGAATATAAGGTTACAGATTATAACCTACGTTACAGATTATTACCTACTTTTTTAATATAGATTAACGCAGTTCAGACAGTGTTTCCAACAGGTTACCTCCCAGAGGACACATGCCGTTTATACAACGTCGCTTTAACGTCGATGCAACGTTAAATAGGGCCTAATCGCCATGTTCCCGCTGAGCTATGTTGTCTACAGATTTTGGGTTTTACTCGTTTATCACCTGATGTCCCACAAATTGTGTTTAGAGAAACATGTATCCAACAAAGTGTGCTTGGAGAAACAGTGAAGACCTGGATAAGATGCAATAAAAAAGCGGACTCTAAAAAGCTGACGCTAGGAGGCGTATGCAACCCCTCTAATGACATTGCTGCCGTTTAAAAATTATCAATACAACCGAGAATCCAATTTTCGTTTTTTTTTTGTTTTTTTTTTTTATGTGTTGTTTCTGAGGGCAACCTTTCTAGGTTTTGTCTGACCAAGATCTGCATTATTTCTATTGAAACTGCATCCCCGTAAAATACGGAATGGGATACAGTCGACTCTCGTTATCTCAATCTCCAGGGGACCATTATTTTTTTGGTTTGGGGTAACAGTAGTTTGAGATAAAGGAGTTGAAAGGTGAGGAACACGCAACAAGCTAAACAAGTAGAGTCGAACCTCAATAGCTGGAACACCGATGACTCGTTACCATGGCTAATTCAAACTTATTTCTTCGAGTCCGTACGATATTCTTCCGATAGCTCAAAATGATCTTGGGGGAATTTTCTTATTTCAGCTTAAAATTGAATGTTGTGTGTACTAATGAGAATCGCCTCATCGACTCAACATACTATTATTGTATAGAAGATCGAAACGACTTGCCAAAATAAACACCATTTTCTTCCAGACCTGGTGCCATGATTAACCCTCAGTGGCTCGAACAACCCCTGTCTCGAATAAATTTTCCTGGTCCCAGATGTTTGAGCCATCAAGGGGTTTTTAAGCAGTTGATTAAGATATCAGTGTTTGAGAAAACGAGAGTCAACTGTTATTCACATTTCAAGACGTAATAATTCCAACTCAAGAGACTCATACAAACTTAGTAGAATTTGACTGATCGGCATGTAGAATTCCATACATCCATGAGTGAGGCGATTCTAACAAATATCCAAAATCCAAAACATATGTTCTATGGGGAAATAAGAACAAAACAAGACCTTTCTCAACAATGACCAAACCATCAACGCTACAGCCGACGGACGCCTGCAGTATTGCTAAAAGTAACTGTCTTGTGGCCTGTGGTTCGGGTGGCTACCTGACTCATTCAGTATTCTGTACAATAGCAAATCCATTTTATGGCAACCTTTCTGGAACAAATACTGTCGTTTTAAAGCGGGTACACTGTACTTATTTCAGGATATTCAACTCAAGGCCCGGTGTATGTTAACCCTACATTTTCGTCTTCATTTTCTACAGCCAAACTCACGAAAGGTAATACAATAATTTTCTATTCAAGGACTGTTTGTTTGTGTTGAGGTTTTACGGCCAAGTCAACCCAATGGGGTCATGTCGAGCGCGGTCAGTTTACCTAACCACACGTTTACTGGGCAGGCTTAGTGCTCTAAGCGGTTAACCAGTACTGTGCACATTCTTTTGCCAGAAACTGACAACTGCCCTTCTTGAATCAGCGGAAGAGAGAGAATGACCGTAGAAAATATTTCATGATCAATCTCCACGAAAGAATGTTGCCGACCTCGGCGGGGGTTGAACCCGCTACCTCCTGGTCTCCAGTCGGATGGCGCATCCAACTGAGCCACCGAGGCCGGCTCTATTCAAGGACTGGATTAACTAATGTATTCCTTGATGTACAACGAATTATACATCAGGAGAGCTATTCAAACAGTTAGTTTCACGCTCCCGCAATATACAGGCCGCGTCAAGCAAAAAAAGTGAGAATGCGCAAAATGTGCTACTTCATATCATCCTGCGCATGCGCAAGGTTTTATTCGGTTCTTTTCTCTCCATCGATACATTCAACATTGTCCAGTGATTCTGTTAGCGGACAGTGAAGGCCCTGATCAGACTGCGCGGATGCGCAGTCTGATCTGGGCCTTCGCTGGTCGCATATGCCTGGAAACGCATTTTCCCTTCGCGTGGCCTAACTATACCCTTTATTGCGTTATCAAGTTTATGTCAAATTTACTCCTGTTCCACTGTTCGCAATGTAAAAAGAAGCGAGAAAGTTTGGATATTTTTATGCCCTAGCTTCGAAGACTTTGGAAGGCTATATTGCGTTTGGGTCGTTGTTCCTTTAGTTCGTCCGTCCGTACGTTCATCACGATTTACATATGGTCAAGAGCAGTCACAGACAGGACCATGACATTTTATATGCGGAATCAAGATAGAAAAAAAATGGACCCGTATTTCTTTTTCCGACGATATTTACGATGTTATGTCCCTTTTTGGATACATGTTATGCATTGTAAGCCATTGGAACATAATAAAATCTTGCCAGCAAGATCTCTAAAAAGCTTTTAAGCTAGTGCCTTGAAATGTTATATGCTGATTGGGGATGATGGATAGATTATCTGAAGAACTTTGGAACATATTCTGAAATTGTCGGAGTTAAGCCCCTGTAAAAAATAATTATGCCACCTTCACAGAACGATTACACAAAAGACACAACAACAACAACAACACACACACACACACGCGCGCGCGCGCGCGCGCTTAGTGTGCTTAGATTGTCAGCAAGTAATTTCCATTTTTAGCCAGGATCTTAAAACTTTGTGGCTGTAAGCTAATCAGCTGATAACTTTGAATGAAATCAGGCACTGTGGTTATAAAACTTTTTTCATGCTCAACTCCGCTGAGCATGAAATTTTCTCTGCTAATGAATATGAAAATGCTCACAACAGTTGTCATTTTCATATGCTCACCCAGTATGGAAAGGGTTCTCTATTAGCCCTCTTTGGATAGCCTGGAGGCCGTAGAAGGTATATGCGATCAGTGAAGACTCTGATCAGACTGCGCAAATGCGCAGGCTGATCTGAGTCTTCGCTGGTAGCACAAGTCTTATTGCAGGTTTTGTCGTGCGCAGGCGAATATTTTGGTGTTGTAAAATAAACGCATATCAGATATTTAAATTACATTGTTTATGTGATGACTCATACAGTTTGCGTTGACATTTTTAACAGATACAAGTACCCCGACCGCATCAGTTGTCCCCCCTTACCAACAAACAACGACCAAACCATCAACGCTACAGCCGACGGACGCCTGCAGTATTGCTAAAAGTAACTGTCTTGTGGCCTGTGGTTCGGGTGGCTACCTGACTGACCCTGCCGACTGTACAGTGTGTGTCTGTAAATCCAGTGTTCTTGGCCGGTAGTTGGCGCCACTGTTCCTGGACGGTAGATGACCCTCGATGTAGCGAGTTTTACTTTTAATATTTTTATGTGTATGAATTGTTTGAGGCTGTAAATTAAAGATTAAGTTCAACTAAAATGTGTGTTTGTGAAAATAAGCCCCCAGTTATATATATATGCCCCTTCCGCTGATTCAAGAAGGGCAGTTGTAAGTTTCTGGCGAAAGAATGTGCACAATACTGGTTAACCGCTTAGAGGACTAAGCCTGCCCAGTAAACGTATGGTTAGGTAAACTGACCGCAATCCACATGACCCCATTGGGTTGACTGGGCCGTAAAACCTCAACACAAACAAACATGTATATGCATGACCCTACACAAGCATTAGCGCTTAAACACTTTCCACCCTGAGATTTTTTAGATGGACTTTTCCATCATTGAAATTGGATACATTCATTGTTGCAAATAGGGGCTTCAGTCAAAAACCAGTGACAGAAAAAAAAATCTGTGTAGATCCTGATGAGACGGCTCGTCCCGAGCCGTTTCATCTGGATTTGCACTGTTTGCAAAAGTAATAATTGGTTTGAGGAATGACAGAGTAAATACCAAAATTGAAAAGGGACATTATTCCGATTTAGGTTGTCCAAAGGAGCCACTATTTCTCTTTCTATTGTATATACACATTTAGTCTATTATATAAAAAACATTACATTTTGGGAATGTAGCAGGACACTTGAAATGTAAATATTTGCTCATTTGGATGAGAAATATGCAAAACTGTGAAATGCTCAAAAATGACATTTTTTTCGACGGTCCGCGGTCATGAAAACCTTCATTTTTTCGACTTTCTGGAAAGCCTTTTAAAATGATGAAAACCAACACATGTTGTCCACAGGACACTTGAAATGTAAATATTTGCTCTTTTGATTGAGAAATATGCAAAAATGCGAAATGCCCGAAAATGACAATTGTTCGCAGGTCCGCGGTCAGGAAAATGTTCTTTTTTTTTCAACTTTCTGGAAAGCCTTTCAAAATGATGAAAACTAACACCAGTTGACCACAGGACACTTGAAATATTAATATTTGCTCATTTGGATGAGAAATATGCAAAATTGTGATATGCCCAAAAATGACAATTTCTCGAAGGTGGTCATGAAAATCTTCATTTTTATCGACTTTCTGGAAAGCCTTTTAAAATGATGAAAACCACCACCAATTGACCACAGGACACTTGAAATATTAATATTTGCTCATTTGGATGAGAAATATGCAAAATTGTGATATGAGCAAAAATGACATATTTTTCGCAGGGCCGCAGTCAAGAAAAACGTCAATCTTTTCGACTTTCTGGAAAGCCTTTTGAAATGGTGAAAACCACCACCAGTTGATTATAAGACACTTGAAATGTAAATGTTTGTCCATTTTGATGAGAAATATGCGGAAATTTGAAATACCCAAAAAAGACATTTTTTCACAGATCCACGGTCATGAAAAACTTCATTTTTTTTTTCGACTTTCTGGAAAGCCTTTTAAAATGATGAAAAACCCACCAGTTGACCACAGGACACTTGAAATGTAAATATTTGCTCATTTGGATGAGAAATATGCGGAAATCAGAAATGCTCAAAAATGACATTTTTTTTTTGTTTAAACATATTTTATTTCAATACTTTCGTTAGTACATAAAACACATAACACACTTTATAGGATTGGAACGGAAGCAATCTGCTTGTTTGGTTCCTCTCCATTTTTTTTTCGGAGGTCCGCGGTCATGAAAAACTTCATTTTTTTTTCGACTTTCTGGAAAGCCTTTTAAAATGATGAAAAGTACAACCAGTTGACCACAGGACACTTGAAATGTAAATATTAGCTTATGTGGATGAGAAATATGCAAACATGTGAAATGCCCAAAAATGATCATATTGCGCAGGTCCGCGGTCATGAAAGTCTTCATTTTTTTCGACTTTCTGGAAAGCCTTGTAAAATGGTGAAAACCACCGTCAGTTGACCACAGGACATTTGAAATGTACATATTTGCTCATTTGGATGAGAAATATGCAAAATTGTGATATGCCCAAAATTGACAATTTCTCGAAGGTGGTCATGAAAATCTTCATTTTTATCGACTTTCTGGAAAGCCTTTTAAAATGATGAAAACCACCACCAATTGACCACAGGACACTTGAAATATTAATATTTGCTCATTTGGATGAGAAATATGCAAAATTGTGATATGAGCAAAAATGACATATTTTTCGCAGGGCCGCAGTCAAGAAAAACGTCAATCTTTTCGACTTTCTGGAAAGCCTTTTGAAATGGTGAAAACCACCACCAGTTGATTATAAGACACTTGAAATGTAAAAGTTTGTCCATTTTGATGAGAAATATGCGGAAATTTGAAATACCCAAAAAATGACATTTTTTCACAGATCCACGGTCATGAAAAACTTCATTTTTTTTTCGACTTTCTGGAAAGCCTTTTAAAATGATGAAAAACCCACCAGTTGACCACAGGACACTTGAAATGTAAATATTTGCTCATTTGGATGAGAAATATGCGGAAATCAGAAATGCTCAAAAATGACATTTTTTTTTTTTGTTTAAACATATTTTATTTCAATACTTTCGTTAGTACATAAAACACATAACACACTTTATAGGATTGGAACGGAAGCAATCTGCTTGTTTGGTTCCTCTCCATTTTTTTTTCGGAGGTCCGCGGTCATGAAAAACTTCATTTTTTTTCGACTTTCTGGAAAGCCTTTTAAAATGATGAAAAGTACAACCAGTTGACCACAGGACACTTGAAATGTAAATATTAGCTTATGTGGATGAGAAATATGCAAACATGTGAAATGCCCAAAAATGATCATATTGCGCAGGTCCGCGGTCATAAAAGTCTTCATTTTTTTCGACTTTCTGGAAAGCCTTTTAAAATGGTGAAAACCACCGTCAGTTGACCACAGGACATTTGAAATGTACATATTTGCTCATTTGGATGAGAAATATGCGAAAATCTGAAATGCTCAGAAATGACATTTTTTTCGCAGGGCCGCGGTCATGACAAACTTCAATTTTTTTGACTTTCTGGAAAGCTGTTTTTAAATGATGAAAACCACCACCAGCTGACCACAGGACACTTGAAATGTAAATATTTTCTCATTTGGTTGAGAAATTTGCGAACATCTGAAATGCCCATAATGACTTTTTTTCATGAAATTCTTTAATTTTTTGGACTTTATGGAAATATGCGAAAATCTGAAACGCTGAGAAATCAACTTGTTTTTAAAATAAGCGTAGTGGTGCAGTGGTTATGTCTCCTGACTCTAAAGGGCTAGGCGCTGCCGTCGTAGCCGGCGTTTCGCTTTAATGCATTGACTGAGTTGGGAGCCTTTATGCGAACCGAATTTTATGTATTTCTGTATTAAGAGTAGCATCGGGACCCAGGGTGATGTTAGCTAGCTGTAAAAGTGCTTTAAACCCTCCCGGTGGTTTACTCTACTGACCGTTCTAATGCGGTGGTCCCGGTGTTAGTCTTACTCTTTGTTGCTTTGTGGTTTATTCTACGAGGCGATTTGTTTTAGGTCTTACCTTGTGTCATTTTGTTCTTGGTTTTTCAGTCCTTTTAGCATTGCGGTTACATCGCTTGGGGAAGAGAGAGCTAATCTAAGTTTGTTCGGTCTGCGCTTGTTTGGTTTTGTCTGCTTCCTCTTTCTCTTGGTGTCTGGGAAGGGCTGCGGTTTGTGGTTGTGGCACTCCCTGGACTTTTCTCTTACCCTTTTTATTCGGACCTCACTCAGCCCAGTGGTATTTTATATATCTCCCTATACACTTTTTTCTGAAGTACTTGCATCAGTATTGATCCTGGGCCGGAATTCTTTGTTGAAGTTTGTTTAAATTTTAAATTATAATAATATTTCCAAGCTTCAGTATCCTATGGATCCAGAGAGTTCCTTGTATATAATGAGTGCGCTAGCGCACCAAAAATATATCCTATCCGACGGGTCATTCAGAGAAATCAAGCATAATACTGGTCCATGAAACTTGTTTTTAACAAGCGTAGTGGTGCAGTGGTTATGTTTCCTGACTGAAGGGCTAGGCGCTGCCGTCGTAGCCGGCGTGGGTTCGAACCTCACTCAGCCCATTAGTATTTCATATTTCTCCCTATACAGACTATTTTTCTGAAGTACTTGCATCAGTAATGATCCTGGGCCGGAATTCTTTGTTGAAGTTTGTTTAAATCTTAAATTATATATATATATATATATATATATATATATATATATATATATATATATATATATATATATATATATATATATATATATATAGTGTGTGTGTGTGTGTGTGTGTGTGTGTGTAAACGTTTCTTCGTCAAAGATTTTCAGGAACTACTGGACCCAGGATACTGAAATTTGGTACAAAAATTAGGCAGGACTTGTTGTATTGTGTAAGAGAGAGTCAGGCATGTGGATGTCTGGCGCCGGCCGATGGTATATGCCACCTACTGGTCATTTCGTCTAGTTGCATGGCTAATGGTATGGCTTCGGCAGTAGGTATACGTGACCCACTGGGCACTTTGTCTATTTTTGTCTGACCTAGTCTGGAAGAAAAAATAACCTATAAATAGTAATAGTGGAAGTTCAGAAAGTTTTCAGCTTCAAAGAGAAAAAGAGGCAAATACAATTAAACAGTCTCAAACAAACAAAATGTTGCCTCTCTCGTCAAAAGTAGCTGGATGTCTACCAAACGCGTTGTGTCCACTTAAGAAGATTTTCCATTTATTCAATATATATGTATAAGAAAAATAAACAAAAAATGACACCTTTATGGAAATGACGTTTATAAAAATTGCAACTCATTTCTGAAAAATAGAATACCGCATTCTGCCAACGTTTTGGGACAGACAGGCCTGGGTAAACAGTTTAGATGCAGATCAGACGCCGCAGAATGCGGCGTCTGATCTCGATCTACACTGTTTGTCACTCCTCCAGCAGTTTGTAGATGCAGAAATAGATGGTGAAATTGACATGTTCTAATTTTAGAATAAGTATAGTAAGAAGTTAAGGTGTCAAAATATTTTGGTGAAGTATGGTACATGTACATGTTAATCCCACGCATGTCGTAAAATACGTGAAAGTTCGATACTGATCTAAAAACAACAGCTCCTTGTGTTAAGAGAATAAAAATATCAACCTGGCCATCACCTGTCAGTATTAAGCCAAGACTCGTCAACTGAATAGGTACATGTTTTCGCGGCACACCGTAGTTACCGTAAATACTCGGATAACTTAACACCTTACCTTGTTTTTTTTTTTCTTAAACATTGAAACAGTCCATTCTGAGTCTACACACCTTGCTCAGACCATTCTGTCCGAATAAGTTGGGTTGACTACGGCATACGAAATGCTCTCACAATAACAAACAACCAGTGCCTCCCTTATGCAGCCTAAGTATAACGGACTCATACGGGATTTACCGATTGGATACGGTCTTGGCCGTAAAATAACCGAGCAAGTGAACAGCCAGTGCCTTAGCCAAAGTATTACAGATTTATCCGAGGTTTGCCAATTAGCGTTAACAAAGCAAGTGAATAGCCAGTGAGTACCATATTTAGCCGAATATTACGGAAATAAATGAGGTTGGCCGATCCATGAGGGACTCTGTCCGCAAATTAACCGAGCAAGTTGATCTCCGTCAAATGTTCGCTGCCACACTTAACCTAAATAATGCGGTCGACTTACTTCGTTCGAACCTCTGTCTATATCCCTTTTCAAAAAGCGCCACCTAGCGTCCCAAAAGAACGTCAACTCATTCGTTTTGGCCTCAAACCTAGCCTAAGGTTTGCGGGCATCAGCTTCATGTACGATTTAGGGCACTGGGTATCTTATAAGATTACATATGCGTCTAGCGAAGATTCAGATGACACTGTGCATACAAGCAATTTGATCAGAGCCTTCTCAGGGCACTCTGTGGGTAGCCAAGGATCCAGACGCCTTCAGACGAAATGTGAAAACTCTGGTCAGACTGTTCAATTGCGTAGTCTTCGCAGGGCACCCCTGCTGTAATGTAAGAGCTGCTGTGCTCCGATTGAATTTTATTTTGCCATATTGTAAAGTAGTCAATTGTATCATATATAGCATATATTTATGGACATACATACCTGCTCAAACAGTAAAGTACCCCGATCAGTATTACGGAGTCGTACAAGGTACGTCGAATAGCGTACGATCTTGATTTAAAATAACCGAGGAAGTGAACAGCCGATACCTATCATATTCACCCCCAGTATTACGGAATCGTACGAGGTTTGTCGACTGTCGTCCGATTTCGATTGTAAAATAACTGAGAGAGTAGACAGTCAGTGCTTACCGTATTCACCCTCTGTATTACGGATTTATACGAGATTTGTCGATTGGCGTACGATTTTATCATACATTTTCAGACAGTGTAACGTTCTCATCCATGAGTTTCTGTAGTGGACTCTTCCATCCTTTTACTATTACGTGTCTACTTGAATATCGCTCAACCATGGACTGAAGTTATTATCCAGCACGCAAAATGTTAATATAAATCCAAACGAGCTCAATGATCCCAAAGGACCCGAATGTACCAGAAATTATATCTACATACCTGCGAAAGTACTTCTACAAATTGTGATGCTCTATGGACCATTTTAATGTAACAGTTATTTTTTTCATCCGGGCTACTGATCACTAAATTACAATGTCATCCACGTGATCAATAATTCTGGTTGGCACAATCATTTCCGGTTCCATCGATGCCAATTGATTCAGTCCAAATTTTACCTTGACAAATAATTCCTTTTGGTTAATACTTACTCTTAAATATCTTGTGTTTAAAAATACAGCTTAAAGGAGCAATTTAACTACTTTTCCTAAGATGAATACAACTGTTTCAATGATATTTTTTCCCATCAGTCGTTGAAAATCTCTTCTCAAAATAAACTTTTGACGACAGAAAGCTGCTTTATATAGCTGGAAAAAAATCGGCCAGTTCACTGTCCAGTAAACGTAAACAGCAACATTTTGCAAACCATACCAGGACTAGGCAAGAACCTATTCAACCCGCGCATACGCAAAGTCTCATCCGGGCATTTGCTCTGCGTTGAAACATTCAATAGTATCCAATGATTTTATTTTTGGACAGTGAAGGCCTGGATCAGACTGCGCGGATGCGCAGGCTGATCTGGGCCTGCGCTGTCCGCATACACATTTCCGCCGCATTCAAATGTACGGCCAATATAATTTCGCCGTTTATTTGAATACGGCAAATCGGTTTGTATCAGACCCTTTACCAAGGTACCTCGGTCACTGGTGCCTTAAGGGTACAGTGAACTAATTGTTTTCCCCATATACCTCCATTATAAATACCCTTACTTCAGCCAAGTATAGGTGTTTTCAGGGTATGGCTGGACCTCCAAAGTTGATTTCAATTTAAAGCTTAGCCTTAGCTGAACAATCAGAAATGCAAAAATCACCATGGTCACCAGCACTTTCTGGGACTTTTTGGCAGTTGGGTGTAGCAACCCTCAGCTCGGCAGAAAAGTACAACGGCAATTCTGCAATTTATTAATTCCACTTTTGGCTCTCAAAATCATAAACAGAAGCAAATATTTGTCAGAGAGATGTATGAAATAACACAAAATAACTTTTTTCTTCAATTAGAAACAATTAATACTAATTCCTTTCTATTATTATCCAATCAGAGGCCTCCTTACATAAAATGACTACCCCGAGCTTCCCTACCCTTTTTGCTGGTATGAATATTCATGAATGAATTGGTTCCCTATGCCCTTAAGGAAACGGAATGCACTTCGTGTAGTTTGTCGCCATTTTGGACAAGGAAGACAACTTTTGAACTTCCTGTTTGCATTTATGTGTATCAAGTCTTCATGAAAAAGGTATCTACTCGAAAAAGCAAAGCAAGGGCAGCAAGTTCTTTCCTTTTAGAATTTATCCCTTTTCAGAATGGAAACAACGACAGTTACCTCCCCTACCTTGAAAAATATATCATGTCAAGTTACGAATGCTACAATAATGACGCATTCATGATGTGGTGTGAAAACGTTTATAGGGGCATATGTGGACAGCGAAGGCCCAGATCAGCCTGCGCATCCGCGCAGTCTGATCACCGCATTCACTGTCCGCTGACAGAATCATTGGCTACTACAGAATGTATGAATAGAGAGCAAAAGCCCGGATGATATTATGCGCATGCGTCGTACGATCAGAATCTACGCATTTTTGCGCATGTGCGAAGGCACAGTCTCGATTAACGTGACACACATGTTGTATTTTAACCATGACTTCAATTTTGTCAGCACTCTACAGGATTCCCCCCCCCCCCCCCCACACCCCCACCCTTGTATCATTTCATCACAATCATCAACTGTATCATAATCCTTACCACTTTCTACCATAACTGCATTCGGTCGTATTCGACCATTACTCGCTGAGTGTCGGTCTTGCAGGATGGACCAAGTTGAGTTCAGTTCAGTTTTCAGATTTTTAACGCTGCCAGGCAACTGAGTCACATAGAGGCAGCGCCAGATAAATCTGGATTAGTTTTACTGGACTACTGGGTTGGCTTGAAACGGTGCCTAGTTATAATTCATAACTAGGTCACCTCGCCCAGACACGGTAGACAGAGTAGTAGTCCAGCCTGTAAGTTGCGGAATTTTGACGATCGGCCGAAAAGTTTGAGCTTTTAATCTCGTACCTAATGCGTGTCAATTCCGACTGCGCAGTGCATTAGGTACTCAGCTCGAGTCGTGCAGAAGTTTCAGATATTAGCCGAGAAAAGGAGTCGCCGGAGGGTGTCCTCACCCAGGCTGCCGAGAGGGTGTCCTCGCCCAGAGCGCTGATAGGGTGTCCTCACCCAAGTTATAAAGTATCGAAGGGTGTCCTCACCCATGAGCCAGAAGGGTGTCCTCACCCAAGTCTCTATCGTGGTGCTACTCTGACGTATCTGTACTTTCCCGATGGGTCGCTGTAGGCACGCTCCAGGAAACCGAACCAGGATATGATGTTCGACTGTGACTTTCCTGATTCGGCTAGCTCTTCCATCTTGTTGTAGAATGACCAATAACGAACACTATTGTTATATAGTGGGCTCTTAAACTTGTACATGGGATGTCTATCCCTGGACAGGGGCACCTGAGTTAAAGTCCCGGATCCACATGTCGATGCACATCATCCCTGCCTATGAGAATGATGAATGTTTGAACACCGAAAAAATTTCACCTGAAGTGTGATCGAACCCGGGACCTCAAGAACCAGAGGCCGGTATATCAACCAAATGCACTGCAACGCTCCCATCACCCGAACTAATATAATTTCAAGCTAAAAACAAACACATTTGAGTGAAACTGACTTTATTTGACACCAACAGTAATAAATCACACATAAACAGAGCATCGAAAACAAGTGAGCTCTATCAAGCGAAAATGTGCTTCCGGGTAATGTGCGGACAGAGAAGACCCAGATCAGATTGCGCGGATAGACTGTGCTAATGCGCAGTCTGAACCGAGCCTTCACTGTCCGCTAATAGAATAATTGGATACTACAGAATGTATGAATGGAGAGCACAGGCTGAATTATACTTTGCGCATGCGCAGGATGATCTGAGCCTACGCATTTTTCGCATGATCGAATGCATCTTTTCGCCAATGTAAATACATCAGCATTGCCACAACAATATGTGCCTTTTGGGCTTTGTTTGTTTGTTTGTGTTGAGGTTTTACGGCCCAGTCAACCCAATGGGGTCATATCGAGCGCGGTCAGTTTACCTAACCACACGTTTACTGGGTAGGCTTAGTCCTCTAAGCGGTTAACCAGTTTTGTGCACATTCTTTCTGCACTGCCCTTCTTGAATCAGCGGAAGGGAGAGAATGACCGTAGAAAATATTCCATGATCAATCTTCAAGAAAGAATGTTGCCGACCTCGGCGGGGATTGAACCCGCGACCTCCTGGTCGGCAGTCGGACGGCGCATCCAACTGAGCCACCGAGGCCGGCGCCTTTTGAGCTGACTGTCGATACAACCACAAAAGTCGTTATAATGCTAATTTGACTGGCACGAAACCTTCGTCAGAGAGGTGACAGTAAACCAGATATTGTGTGAGTACATTGTATTTAATATTTCAAGAAACACATATTTTGGATATTTGTAAGAATCGCATCAGGTGGCCATTCTAACAAATATCCAAAATATATGTTCTGTGAGGAAATAAGATTAAAATGAGTACTTTCACACATATCACTCTGCTGCGTTTAAGGATTCTTGACGACAGTAAATACATTTGAATATCAGATCAGCCTGGTCTTCCGTCAGTCCGATCATGGTTATCGCTGTCCGCTTACATAATCATAGGCGCCGGGATACAGCATTGCCTATAACATTGCTTGAACGCCCAGCGAAGACTCAGATCAGCCTGCACATTGCGAAGACACTGATTAGACTGTGTGGATTGACAGGCTGATCTGAGTCTTCGCTGCACGCACATGAAAACTTGTAGGAAATGGTGTACGCCGACTCAAAAGATTTTGTGAACTGAACCGATATACAATATGAGTCCTTATCACGTTGTGGTTTAGTGGTCGCATGCATGAATGTCTCAAAGACACTTTTAAACACGGTGCGGCCAAACAAGTGGGCCTCACCACGCGAAAACATGTCTTCGGGCATATGCGGATAGCAGCGGCCCAGATCAGCCTGCGCATCCGCGCAGTCTGATCAAGGCCGTCGCTGTCCGCTAGCATAATCACTGGACACTATAGCATATACTAATGCAGAGCAAAGGCCCGGATAAAACTTTGCGCATGCGTGAGATAAGTGAAGTATTATCGAACAACCACATTTCACAAATGAATATATAATTTGATTCCTGAAATTAGAGATATATTGAAAAGGAGAAATTGCCACTAAGGAACAGTTTCTCCTCGATTCCACACTATTTTGTTACCCGTTGTAAGATATCCGGGTTGAAACAGGGAGCAGAATCTCACTGAGGTAAGCGATCATTCGAGATAAGCCAAGTCAAGCTTGGGAGAATCGATTCTATTTTCTTCCATAAAACTTTATTATCTGGTTCTCAGAAGCATTTTACTGTCGAATCTCAATAGCTATAACACCGATGCCTCGTTCAGCATGGCTAATTCGAACTCGTTTTTGAGTCCCTACGAAATTTATCCAATAGATCAAGAAAACACTTATTTAAGGAAGCTTTCTTATTTTATTATGAAATTGTATGTTGTGTGTACTCATTAGAATCGCCTTTGAGGCGATTCTAATGAGTACACCAAACATACAATTATCGATAGATCTCCCAGAATTAGCGATATTTGCTTCCTGACCTGGCACCATGATTAACTTTCATTGGCTCGTACTACTCATGACTCGAACAATTTTCCGTGGTCCCAGAGGTGTTCGAGCCATTGAAGTTTGACTGTATATCAAACTAAGGACAGTAATTTTAACTAACAAAAGGTAAAGTTATATCAAAACTAACTCAGCCATCGATCTTTAAATCAACATTATTTAGACATGAGAAAATGCACATTATGTCTTATGTCTCAGCGCAGACTCAAATCAGTCTGTGTGAACTTGTCATGAAACTGTTCTGCGAGTAGACAATGTAGATCCTGAATAGACTGATAAGACAGCGCAGTCGAGCAGGCTGATCTGGGAATTTGCTGTCCAAATACATGTATGCATGAAAAGCCAGTGTTTCACGGTATACAACTCACATTGTTTAATACCGTATGGCCAGCGTCAAGTGAAAAGTTAATGCAAGCATGCACGAAATGCCCGGATTCAGATCATCCTGCGCATGCGCAAAGTATCATCCGGGTTTTTGCTTTCCATACATATATTCTGTAATATCCAATGATTATGCTACCGGACAGCAAATGCTCAGATCAGACTGCGCGGATGCGCCGGCTGATCTGAGCATTCGCTGTCCGCATATGCCTGAAAACACGTGTTTACGTAATTAGACAGGCAGGATTTAACAAGCACTGTAGTCCTAGGTCGGACAACGCGTTCTGCGTGTTGTCAGGGTCTTCATTGTTTGGCACTCAGTCCAGGAGTTTTAGAGACATCATTAAGTTCTACATATAAAATAGACCAACATGTCTGAACAAAAAAGTGTAAGACGCAGCAAACCCGCTGTGCGGCAGAAGAGCAGAATCTACATGTACATTGTTTGTCGCTCAGTCCGTCTTAGAGACTTTATTAGGTATTAACATAGAAGTGTTTAAATTGTAGAAGTTTGGTAAAGGGATAAGGTATCCGAATCACAGTCGACTCGTTAACTTGACTTCGCTTATCTCGAGTATACGCTTTATTCGAAGTGAAAATCTGGTCCCTGTTTTAACATGGGACTCTAACAACAGGTTACAAAATATTGTGGAATAGAGGAAAAAGAGCTCCTAAGGGGCAATTTCTTCTCTTTTTCACAATATTTTTAATATATCTAAGTCAAATCACATATTAATTTGTGAAATGTTTCTTTTTTTTTCTTTTCTTTTTTTTTTTTTTTCGATTGATTTGTTCCACAATTCTGCAAGTCTTCAAATATATCTCTAACTTCAGAAGTCAAATTCTGTATTCGTTTGTGAAATGTGGTTGTTCGATTTATTTTTTCCTCAGTTCTGCAACTCTGATATGTCGAGGTACGGATCACTCGAAATATTTCAATAATCCTTTAGACTTCGAGATAACGAGATTCGACTGTATACATGTACTGGTATAGTAAATCAGATATAGACAAATAATAAATAAGCCGTCCGATATATCATTCTCTCGATTACAATGTCACGCATTCACTGAACATTTTCAACTGAAAACTCTATTAACAAATAAAAAAAAAAAAGAAAACAACAAGAAATAGCTTTAAAAAAGACCACCAGCGCAAATTTAATGGAAGGTGTTTTCATTACGAAAACAAGCCTATTCAAATATACTGAAAATTTTACCACCAAAAAACTGAAAATTTTCAGATAAAAATTCTGATATTTTTCATTATTCTGCTCAAAACATAGATTGTGAGTACTCGTTAGAACCGCCTCGACGAGGCGGTTGTCGAGGCGGTTCTAACGAGTACCCACAATCTATGTTTTAAGCTGAAATAAGAAAAATAATGTATACCCCTGTAAACCCCAGCTTTACTATATATATGTGGGGTTTAAGGGGGTCAAAATTACATAAGCATGTTTTCGTGATCATAACACTGATCTGGCACAGGTCTACGTATTAAAATATTTGTCTTTTAGAACTTTCCACATGGTCTTAAACACACCGTGAAAATTACATATCAGTGTACAACTATTCTGCACTATCGCTGTCGCTACACACAATCAAACTTGCTCGTTTGATAAGAATATTTAAAAAGTGAATAATTAGATAGGTCAGTTATAATCTTCATGGTTATTTTACGCTGCTTCTTAAATGCAGTGGACACTGCACAAAAATTTTACCCTGTTTGCATACAACTTAACAAATATTGCGCATTTGAGTCCGTATTAAGTAAACCCGGATCGTACTTATAGGAACCGGTGTAACCACTTAAATACGACTATTTAGGCAAATTATACATATAGATTTTAATATACGTACTATTTGATCAATGAACACAACCAAAAAGATAACGGCTTACGCCGACAAATACATGCCTCTATTCACGCTTACCATTCTGGGTAAAAATTTCAGCAGACGCCATTTTGAAATATTTATCTCATTTCTTTTCCAGAAAATAGGCTTTGACATTTCATGCAAATCGTCTCCTCTGGGGACAATTTGCATGAAATGTCAAAACCTACTTCTGTGAAAAATGAGAAAAATATCATCAGTTTGTCATCTGCTGAATTCGCCAATAGAGTGATAAAGGTTAATCCAAATTCTTATGAACTACGTCAAACTGAATACAACGTAATTAACAGGTAAAACTGAATACAGAATTAGGCGCACCGTTAGAAAACGTACCTTTATTTGCGACCTGCGAAGATTCAGATCAGCCTGCGCATTTGCGCAGGCTGATCAGAATCTTCACTGGGCGCATTTTAGAACGCAAAGGGTGCAAAGTTTCTTCCTGCGGACAACGAAGTCTCTTATCAAATTTTGCGGATACACAGGCTGATTTGAGCCTTCGTTGGAAGCACATGACAGATGGTGGGCCGGCCTCGGTGGCTCATTTGGATGCGCAGTCCGACTGGAGACCAGGAGGTCGCGGGTTCAACCCCCGTCGAGGTCGGCATTATTCTTTCGCGGAGATTGGTCATGAAATATTTTCTACGGTCATTCTCTCCCTTCCGCTGATTCAAGAAGAGCAGTTGTCAGATTCTGGCGAAAGAATGTGCACAATACTGGTTAACCACTTTGAGGACTAAGCCTGCCTAGTAAACGTGTGATTAGGTAAACTGACCGCGCTCGACATGACCCCATTGGGTTGACTGGGCCGTAAAACCTCAACACAAACAAACATGACAGTTGGCACGTTTTCTCTCTTTGCGACGCAACAAAATTAATATCAGCTGTTATAGTGTTTAATCTATGGTAGAGCCAAGTTTACTTAATTCATTAAGATTCTACTCTAAAATAATAATAATAATAATAAAAAAAAAAAAAAAAAAAAAAAAAAAAAACTACAAACAGTGATGCGAAATGACTTACCGCCAAGATAGATTATTCCCAATGGAAAGTTAGTTTCCTGCCTTCTAAAAGGGAATTACTCTTAAAGGCTCCATATTCCTCCAAAACAGACATTTTTTTTTATCCAGAAAAGGTTACATAAATTTATATATGATGTTAATACGATCATAAAATCTGGCATCTGACAGCCTGTAAAATTTCAGTTAGTCTCTCGTTTTTGAACTGAATTAAAAATGAAATGATATTTTATCCCGTCTCTGAATTAATGTTGGCAAAATTAATTCAGAGATACGATTTAAAAAAGTCGGTTCAGTCTAAGAACGAGAGATTAAATGAAATTTTACAGGCTGTCAGGTGTCACATTTTATGATTATATTAATACCATATATCAATATATTATACCTTTCTTAGGGAATAAAATGTCTACTTTTGAGGAATATGGAGCCTTTTATAGGAAAAAAAAATCTCCCGCTGGGAGCAATTCTTTCCTTAAATCATAACAACCGTTGAGAAGGGCTTCACAGAAACATCTTTTGTAAAGGGGTGGTCACCTTTTTAAAGGAACAGCCCAGCAAGCAAAAGATATACGACCCACATGGGCCACAAATGGGTATTTATATGGGTCCTATATGGGCAACCCATAAGGGACTCATGAGGGATTTGCAACATGTTTCCACGTTGGACCCACATGAGCAAAGCCATATGGGAACTATATGGGTTCAGTATGGGAAAATCAACCCACATTTATCTTCCAGAAAAAAAAAAAACAAACGTTTAGACATTTTTATACAAATGATTATGTCCCCAGTCCCAGCCCATATGATGGACTGGTAAGGTCCCAACAGAGAGAGACCTTCGTACATGTGCAAGTTATTGCACATGCGTAGAATCAAGAGGCCTTAAAGATATAGGCGTCCTTTCTAATAGTTGGACATGGTGGCCTCATGCGTATTTATATATACCTCAATTTTAAAAGTAATAGAGACATACAAGTTAAAATAAAAATATGACCATGAATCGACGTCCATGTCGGAAAAATTGTCAAGATAAATTTAGTAAATGCATTCATTTTGTAATGAACAAACTATCATTTTTATTTTCTTATTATCATTATTATTTGCATTTATATCAGAAAATTTACTATTTTTTTTAATATTTTGTTTAAATAGTGGTACAGTTGTTCCCCTTAATGCCCATATTGACCCCATATGGGTCCCATATAGTAATGGGAGGTCAACATTGGAGCCATAGAGATCCATAGGAGCCATTTGGGCCCTAATTATGTATCTTGAAATTATCATTTTTCCATGATTATTTCAGTTTTATCTCGGGTTCCACAGATTAGAATTTATTTTTATAGTTATCGAATTTTATCAATATGCGACCTGTATGGGTCTAATATGGGCAAAAAAGCCTATATAGGGTCCATTTAGGACCCTAATGGGATAAATGCCCAGAATCTGCTCATATGGTTCCCATATATACATGTTTTTTGACCAAATTTTACCACTATGGGACATATATGGGTCTTATATGGGCAAAAAAGCCTATATGGGGCCCATGTAGGACTTGAATGGGATAAATGCCCAGATTCTGCCCATATGGGGCCAACATATACATGTTTGCTGGGAGAACATACATTGTACTTTCAATACAGGCAACTGTCATAATAAGTGAACCCTCGTTACAACGACAGCGTTTGTTCCTAAAGACGTTGCCATTAAAATGATTTTGCTGTTGTACAGAATACTTAATGAGCAGAGTGATATGCAAGATAGGCCTTATTTTGTTCTTATTTGCTCAGGCAACATATGTGTTGGATATTTGTTAGAATCGCTTCACTGAGTCGATTCTAACAAATATCCAAAACGAATGTTTCTTTAAAGTATTAGATGCAATATTCTTTCATAATTTGTGATTAATGGTTACCTCTTAAGCGAAGGTTTCGTGACAGTCAAATTGTCATTATAACGAATTTTGTCGTTGTATCGAGTGTCGGTATAAAGAGGGTTATCTGTAGGTTTGTTTTCCCCCTAAAAAGGAGTCTACTGCAAAATAAAATCAATCGCTCCCCATAGGAGCAATAATTTTCCTTAGTAGACCCCTTATCTCCCCGTTGGAGCAGTAATTTTCCTTAGTAGACCCCTTACAAGAAAGGGTCTTCGTGTGAAAGAAAGCAAACAGGAAGTCAGAAAGGTTGACCCCTTTGTAGAAAATAGCGAAATAGACTACAAACTGCATTTAGGCTCCTTCAAGGGGGATAAACATTGTTCAGCTTAGAGACCTTTTCTTTGCGATTAGTCGTAACCTCTACCATGCTGAATAAATTAAGATGCTACGCCCATTTCTAACTGCCAGTCAATCAGACTACTTCATCCAGGTTGTTGATACAAAGTCATATATTGAAAGACAAACAGTGCAGATCCAGATCAGATAGCTTCTCAAGAAGCCAACTGATCTGGAACTACACTGTTTGCAAAGGCAGGGCATATCCGGAATCAGCAGGACCAGGGTCAAAGGTAATGAATACATTATAAATGAAATAACAAGTCTATTCGATGGAGATATATGTGTCCTTTCTTCCTTCATGCTACTCGAACAAGAAAGAATTTTCCCCAGCAAGTGTCTTCCTGTAAGAGAAACGCCTATTTTTACACGCATATGAATACCCGGGAGACAGTTTCCGGTTTGCAAACAATTTCTCCCTCGGATAAATGGCGGTAAACTCTTTCAAGTCTATTCAGTAACATTGACTCTTTCAACGCTGAGTTTCTGAAGTAAACTTTTTCATCTCTGCAGTCTGTTCTAAAAGCAAATAATTTGCTCCGTCAGGAAGCTAATTCTTTTTCTATGCTAGAAGACCCCTTATCAAAAGGGGATGGTGTGCAGAAATGTTAACAGGGAAACACAGCAGTTGTCTCTATTGTAAGAATGGCAAAACAATGCCAAAAGTGTCCAGTCCTCTTTGCCCTTTCAACTAGAGTTGCCACTGATGACCGATTTAAATTGATCGTCAGCCAGTTTTGTCTCTTGTGACTAATTATCGGGAAGATTTTTATAGTCGACTAATCGAAAAATTCTATTTTTAGAAAATATTTTTCCCACTTTTTATTTTTTATAGACATGTTATATAGAAATTCATAGCTGTCTATTTGGGTCATTCTAGATTTGTGGTCAATAAAAGTGAATAAATTTGATAAAACAGCCTCAAATAAGTCAACCAAAAAGTACTGATATTTTGTCTTATTGCTCCATAGAAAACATATGTTGTGGGGTACTCATTAGAAGTGCCTTGCGGAGGCGCTTCTAATGAGTACCCACAATATATATATATATATATATATATATATATATATATATATATATATATATATATATATATATATATATATATATATATATATGGAGAAATAAGAAAAATATTATCTGGACACTCCTCTTACTGGACTGCAGCTATGAGTAGGTACCTGGAAAAGGGCTTAATTAAGAGTGACTACATGTATATCTTCTACAAATCGATTATTAATCGCTGATCAGTCGGTTTTACAAAACCGATTATCGACTATGAAATTCTGGCCGAGTCCCAACATTATTTTCAACCCTCTCATCCGGTTCAGGTACATATGCAAACAGTGTAGATGCAGATGAGGCGGTTCATAATGTCATCTCACCAGGATCCGCTCTGTTTGCAATTCCTTTTTTAAAAAATTGATTTTTTTACTAATAACCCTATTTGGAACAATGGTTCTGACCAGAATCAAGGGTGGAAGAATCCACTTTAGAAACTCAGGGATAAAAGGATTTATCCGTATATAATTTCCTGAAGTATATAGCTCAGCATTCCGAATCACACTCCTTTTTCTGCTGAAATCGGCATCCATTGCGCGCCCTACAAGGGCCCGTAACCCCAATCGGCATCCATTTCGTCTGAGAATTCTTATTTGCATCACTAGGAGCACGACGTCATAATTGAAATACATGAAGATATCTCAAATAACTAAGTTAGATATGAGAGATAACTAATCATACAAGTAATCTAGTCTTAAGTAAAGTTATTTCCGATACCAAATTAGGCATATCCCTTTTCCTTTCTTGATTAAGAAAGAAAGGTCATGGGAATACTTAATTTTGTAGAAGGAAGCAAGTTAAGTAAATCAAGCTCCTTTTGTCGAATACTTCTGTTATCTCTTACATCTAATTTGTCACGGATATATCTTAGTGATATCTCTCACTAACATAATGACATGCAGGATGAATCACACACAGCCACGTTGCGAAAGACTCTGGTTTCCCTGATATCTAACGATACCTTTAGGTGTAATTTAAACATATAATTATCTAATTTGTCCTAATCTCCTTAAGAAGGTACCGAATTTTGTGAATGCGCTTTTATCTCGTATGGGGGCTGTGGTCCGTGTTGGTGACCTGGCACCACCGAGTTTATAGAGTCTACTGTATTAGTTTGTACTTGTTTTGTACCTTGTAAATGTTGCAAAGCTTTAGGATTATCTTGCATAAATGGTCCATGTGAATGTCCGTGGAAATGAGGCTCACCATGCATATGCACATGATCTGTAGGCAATGACTGCAAAGTCCTTGCAGATTTCATATCAGCACTATTTGCTCTGTTACCCTTTACCGATGACATCCGAGAGGTTCCTGAATCTAGTACTGGTCCAGCATCACCAGTGACCGAGTTAACTACTGTTCTAGATATTGGAATAGTTCCTCTGGCAGGATTTAAGACAGTTTGTTTTATTGTTGGGCGTATATTGCTTACAGCCGGATTCAAATTAAACTTATTAGAAAGTATATTAGAATCGGATAGAAATGGATCAGTGGCTAAAGCATTGGAAGTGTTTGTGTTTAAAGTCGAAATCCCTGTATTAGAATTTATTCCAGTTGCGGTCTTTGATGCATTCACTTCTGTACCAGTACCGTGCGCTTCATTCGAAATTCTGTTCGCTAACTCTGTTATCTGATTCAAAACTTGTTCAAACATTGGAACCTGAGGCGGTTTGTGTAAATCTGCTGCTTGTTGGAGTGGCGGAGTAGGTCGCTTTGTTGTCGTCCATGGCAGCGGAAATGATGTTGTTGTCGGTATAAATGGCTTTGCAGTTCTCGGCCTCTTTGGCACTTTTGGCTTAGTCGTTGTGGTCACCGTACGCTGCGTCGTTGTACCCTCGGTCTCAGAAACCGTTGTTGTGGAAGCAGGCACGACTTCTTCTGCTTCAAATTCTTGTTCCATTTCACCAGGCGGTGTAATTGGGTTAATTAAGAACTGAATTTTCCCTGCTGGAGTTATTATTCGTTCTATCTTAACAGGACCCGATGCCTTCAGAACGACAGGTTCACCTTGTCCGTCAGTGAGCGTTATGGTAGACACACCACCGGGACCTCGTTGGACAGTTATTGATCCAACAGGAGGTGGTTTCTTTTGCTGAGAAATAGTAGACGCACCAGACGAGATAGGCCCTTGCTGTCCAATCGCTGTTGATACTTTTGTAACAGTTTTTGTTGAAGTCGATTTTTTAGATGTTGAGGATGAAGATGATGATGACGAGGAAGATGATGCCGCTGACTGAACTGACAAGCCTCCTCCACTAGACAAAACAGAATTAGATGACCCGGATGATGTACCCGAGGAAGACGATGCTGCAGTATTTACAAAATCACTCTTTTTATTTAAAAAGCCCGTACCGCTGTTAACATTACCCGGGCCGGCTTGTTGTAGAACAGAAGTCGCTGAAGCTATGTTTGGAATTTCCGGCTGCGCACGTAGAAGGTCATTGGTAAGGCTTGGCATTGGTGGTGGCTGCATAAGAGAAGGTCTTAAGACCATGTTACCTGTAGACGGCCGTCTTCCGAGTACTGCTGGAGTATTAGGTAGTCTAGCCTGTACGTTTGGATGGCCTAATATAGCCGTTCCATGTGAATGAGAATGCGCATGTCTGTGAGGTGAAGCGACGGTTCGAGCTGGATGTACGTGCCTATGAGATAAATCGGCGGTTCCTGCTAGATGTACGTGCCTATGAGGTGTAGCAATGTTTGACACACTTGACGAACTTGAGGACTTAGCAGATGTCGAAGAATTGGAGGAGGATGTTTTACTAGATGATGCACTTTGTGACTGTGTCCCTGACGAATGCGAATGGGACGAGCTTACAAAAGTATTTGAAGAAGATTGCTTTGAGGATGCGGACGACGATGAAGAAGACGAAGATGAAGAACTGCTGAAAGAATTCTGAGAAGAATTTGGAATGTTTAGAGAGCCGAACGGCGATCTTGCTCGTGGAATATTGATCTTAGTAAGTGGAGAGGGAGAAGGTCGCTCTCGTGTGTTATGAGAGCCGTGTTGTTTGACATGTTGTCGTAGTCTCTGTAATGCTGCCTGAATTTCTTTCGGTATATTAAGATTTCCAAATCGAGCTGCCTTGGGCGTTACTGGAGGTGCGGCTCTGGGAATCGTACCGGACAGGCGCGGAGTTATGTTTGAGGTTGACCGAAATTGTTGTCTAGGTTGGTTCTGACGTAGCATATCAACTAAGGTTCTCAAGCTGCGTGGTCTTTCCGCTGGTTCTCTCGAAAGTAATGTGTTACGTGTACGCGTAGCTGCATTAGAACCGGGAGCCGAAACTGGAGTGTCTGCGTTCCGGGATTCTCCACCATCTCTGGGAAGACTTATGTTGTTTCTAGTCAGGGCTTCGAGTTGACTAGGGTTTGTAAGAATAATAAGTCGATTTGGTTGGTTGCTTCCTGGCGGCGGTCTTATAACCAGAAGACGTGGCCGGAACGGTGCTCCATTTTGATCAGTCTGAAATAAGACAGTAAAGAAAGAAATTAAATCAGTCAAATTTAAATGGCTTGAACATCTCTGGGGGACCATGGACTTTTTTCTAGATATTGGGTAGTTTGGGCCACTTAGGGTTAATCATAGTGCTAGGTCAGGCGGGAAATTGGGATAATTTAGAGATGTCTATTCGATATTATATAAATAATGGTATGTTGAGTGTACTTATTAGAATCGTCTCGATAAGGTGAAATTAATGAGTAACAACATACATTTTAATGAAAAAAAAAAAAAAGAAAATTTATCAAAAACATTACTAAATATTTGTTTTCTTGAGCTGCCAGCAGAATTTTCTATGGACTCAAAAAAGGATTTCAAATCAGCCACGGTAAACGATCCATCGGCGTTCGAGTCATTGAAACTTTTCTTTACCCATGAAAGCCTAACATCCTATAATTGGGACATTTGCAAACAGTGCAGACCCATAATAGACGCCACAAAACATAGATTGTGGGTACGCGTTAGAACCGCCTCGGCGAGGCAGTTCTAACGAGTACCCACAATCTATATTTTTAGCAGAAATTTGAAGAATAATGTAAACTCCTGTAAATTCCAGTTTTACAATACAAAAGTAGGGTTTAATGGGGTCAACATTATATAGGCATGTGTTCGTAATAACTGGGCGCATTCTGGATAGCCAAGGCTGCAACGTGCCTTCATGCGGACCACTGAAGACGGAGCTGAAGATTCTGGTCAGACTGCGCGGATGCACAGGCTGATTTAAGTCTTCATCCGGCGCACATGTCAGAAGTTACACGTTTGCTCACGCTTATCTAATTTTCACGTTGCCGCTTATCTGATTTTTTTACGAATTTAATGAGTATTCTCCCGGAGCACGTGTTAGACATTACGTTTCTCACGTTTCCGTTCATCTGATTATTACGATTTTTAATGCTGGGTTTATGTCACAGATATTAGCTTTGATGTGGAAAATATTCATACTTGTACGTTTCACCTTTTTATGTGTACTTTGTAATGTTGCAACGACAGGTTCTATAAGGTCAGCTGTACGACGAACAGAAGTGTCAGGCTGTGTGGGCGTCACCACTTTCAGAGCCTTAAGGTGAAACTGAGGATACACGTCCATTACGAAAACACGCCTATTCAAAATATATTGAAAATTTCACCACCAAAAACATAGATTGTGGATACTCGTTAGAACCGCCCCGTTGGGGCGGTTCTAGCGAGTTTCCACAATCTATGGTTTTGAGCAGAAATAAGAAAAATAATGTATACCCCTGTAAACCCCAGTTTAACTATATAAAAGTGGGCTTTAAGGGGGTCAAAGTTATATAGGTATGTTTTTGTGATGTCTCGAAAAAGAACCGAGCCAAACTTTTCCATAGGTTTCCATTCTAACGTTTGGCTTTATTTTAACATTTATACGGTAACCAGGTTACTAAAAAAGCATCAAATTTAAAAGCTGATTTAAAAACTGACTAATTCTGAAAATCACCTGGCAATGTAGACGTGCGCAGGATGCTTACATTTATTAATAAACAATAACCCAAGGCTTTTACAAAAAGCCTTGGGGCGACACCAATTAGATAGCATTCCGCAATAGACAAACAATAATCTAAGCCTTTTGTTTGTTTGTGTTAAGGTTTTACGACCCAGTCAACCCAGTTGTGTCATGTCGAACGCGTCAGTTTACCTTACCACACTTCTATTGGGCAGGCTTAGTCCTCTAAGCGGTTGACCAGGATTGTGCACATTCTTTCGCCAGAAACTGACAACTGCCCTTCTTGAATCAGCGGAAGGGAGAGAATGACCGTAAAAAATACATCATGATCAATCTCCACGAAAGAATGTTGCCGACCCGGCGGGTGTCAAACTCGCAACGGCCTGATCTCCAGTCGGACGCGTATCCAACTGGCATTACGAAAACACGCCTATTCAAATATATTGAAAATCTTACAATCAAAAAAGGAAAATTTTCAAATACAAAAGACCCGATAGTTTTCATATTTCTATTCAAAACGTAGATTATTGGTACTCGTTAAAGCCGCCTCGGCGAGGCGGTCTAACGAGTACCTACATTCTATGTTTTTAGCAAAATAAGAAAAAAAAGTATACACCTATAAACCCCAGTTTTACTATATAAAAGTGGGGTTTAAAAGGGTCAAAATTATATAGATGTGTTTTTGTGACGAGCCACCGAGTCCGGCAATCTAAGCATTTACAGATTGCTCTGTGAAAACACTGTTGATTCATGCCTAAAAATATACTCTTCGAAAAAGAAACTTAAGGACTTTTTATTTCATTTAATTCCGTAATGTTATTAGATAATGCATATATTTATAGCACTGTATATTTCTGTCGAGTGTGTGAATTGTGTGAAATGATTTTCCACTTGATTAACCGCAACACAGTCAGTGGGAACTGCATTTAAAAAATTAGCATGTTTACCACGTGCACAGGTATATACATGTATATGGGCCGATTCATTGGCATTTTAATCTGTGTACATGTATATTCTACAGAGGTGGCCGGATGAAAATCACAAGTTAACTTATAATTTTTCATTATTCTAAAAATGCCAAGTCTTTCCGAAGATCAGAGGAATCGGTCAACTGGGATGTTGCATGAAGGCGTTAACGTTGTGAACATCTGTAAGTTGCAGTCGACAGACAACTTTTATACCCCGCCGCACGATAGTGGCGGGGTATTATGGTATCACGTTCGCAGTCCGTGTGTCCGCACGTGTGTCTGTCCCTCCGCCCGTCCTACTGTCGTACGTACGTCCGTCCGTATTTTCGTTTCCGGATGATAACTTACTAGGTGTGTGCATTGACATTGGCTTGGGGACAACATTCATATTTTTACATTTCACCTTTTTATGTGTACTTCGTAATGTTTCAACGTCAGGTTCTATAGGGTAAGTTTTACGACGAACGGAAGTGTAAGGCTGTGTGGGCGGTACCGTTTATGGGCGAATTTCGTCAATTTTTGACAGAGTTATCTGCCCGCAATATGTTCGAATTTTCATACCCGGATGATAAATTCAGTAAATGTTAATGGATTTTCACCAAACTTGGTGTGTGCATTGATATTGTAACGATCTGGCTTAGGATTGCTGATGAGCAAATTTCGTCGATTTCTGACAGAGTTACCTGCCCATGACATGTCCGTATTTTCTTTTCTGGATGATAGCTTTAGTAAATATCAATGAATTTTCACCAGACTTGGTATATGCATTGCATTGATATTGTGAAGATCTGCTTTAAGATGGCTAATGGTCAAATCGTCCATTTTTGACAGGGTTGTCTGTCCGCAAAACATCCGTAGTTTACTTTCAGGACAAAACTTGAGTAGCTCTCAATTGATTTTCACCAATTTTGATATGTGCATTGACATTGTGGAGCTCTGCTTAGGAATTGCTCGTGAGCAAATTTCATCAATTTTTGACAGAGGTGTCTGTCCGCGACATGATATTGGCGGGGTATTATCGTTTCTCGTTTTATTAGTCTGTGGTATCGTTTTCAACAGGCTGGGCGCGTTTCCGACAATCAAAGGTCTGGACGTCCACGATGACCGCACGACGTTAAGACATTCACAAACGTACAACGCACCTTCGAGACCGCTCTACGCCAGCCACGGCATCACGAAAACATGCCTATATAATTTTGACCCCCTTAAACCCCATTTTTATATAGTAAAACTGGGGTTTACAGGGGTATACATTATGTTTCTTATTTCTGCTCTAAACATAGATTGTGGGTACTCGTTAGAACCGCCTCGCCGAGGCGGTTCTAACGAGTACCCACAATCTATGTTTTGAGCAGAAACATGAAAATATCAGAATTTTTTATCTGAAAATTTTCATTTTTTGGTTATAAAATTTTCAGTATATTTGAATAGGCATGTTTTCGTAATGACATGGCAAGTCGTCTGCCTATAAATGGTAAAACGGTATAAAATCGTTATAGGGACGGTAATCCTCCGAGTCTGGTGCGCAGATCATACATCGTTCAGATGCTGACAGCGCGCCATCCTGCAAATGGTTATTTTTCTTTTGATCCCTGACCTCCTTACAGCAGGATTTTAGTGTAATCTGATATCGATTCAAAATGAACTTTTAACAAATCAAAATCAGCCGTTGCGCTTACGAAATGCAATCTAGAACATTAAATTCATAACTCGATTTAAGTGTAGATTTGGTGATAGATCAACCGTCTAGTTTCTTTGTGTCCTGAATAATAGATACAGGGCGTCCCATGTTGTATAAATCACTACAAGCTGGCAACTTATAAACACCGTATTGTTTATTTATGGGCAATGATTGGTCTTTCGTGCACAATTATGACACAGCAAAACAGTTGTCCTGATAAACCGCTATTTTTGTTTCCTATTTTTTTTGTTCTTTTTTTTTTTATTCATTTAGACTATTCCTGGATTTTTGAAACTATACAAGAGTAGGCGTAGCCAGACCGGGACAATTTGTACGCACACTCAAGAACATTTCTTTTTTTTTTCAAATATTTTGCCTAGAATTGCTTCCGAAATAGAGGCTACACTTAAAGGGAAGAATTTAATCGTAGTTGGAGTAAATTCCTGCCTTCCTTATGGTAAAGAAGCATATTATTTTGTTCTAATGTAACTTTATTGTAAATATTTTATGCATGTTACGAACATGTGCAAAGCGCTTAATGCGCGCTGCGCCTATTACTGAAGAGCTGTAATTGGTCACATCTAGCTACTCTGACCCAGAAAACTTGACATTTCAGCTGTTTCCAATGACTTGAGTGTTCATTACTTCCAAGAGTCATTGCTTTTAGAATACACTACAACCTCTTTATAACACGATTCGTTATAACACGGTTTTGGATATAACACGATTCAAAGATGGATTCCAAAAATGTATGTATTATATTGAAAAATGACCATAAATGGTCATTTTTCAATATTATCTATACATTTTTGTTTGGATATAACACGGTTGTTTAACTAATACGGTTTATGCTATGGACCCCAACAATAGTGTTATAAAGAGGTTGTGGTGTATATTTCTCGTATGTGATAGTTTACGTATGAGCAATAAATAATCTGGCCAAACCGCACCATAGTTTTCAGAGACCAAGTGATTTCCGTCACACTTTCGTATACACCCACCCTTTAAACACATATATACACTCCTAGATTTCCTCCTGTTTTATTACAGGCGAACCTCAATAACTCGAACATCTTTGTGGCCATGTAAATTTGTTCTGAACACGGGTATTTGGAGCCACTGAGATTCAATCATAACGCCAAGCCAGGAGACAAATACATGTAATTCAGGTATGTCTCTTCGATCTTTTGTATAATATTAGTATGTTGAGTTTACTCATTAGAATTGCCTCGATGAGGCGATTCTAATGAGTATACACAACATACATTTCATGATAAAATAAGAAAACGTCCCTAAAATATCCATAGAAATTCTTTCTTGAGCTATCAAGAGAGTTTTCTAGGGACTCGAAAGCCGGCCTCGGTGGCTCAGTTGGATGCGCCGTCCGACTGAAGACCAGGAGGTCGCGGGTTCAACCCGCGCCGAGGTCGGCAACATTCTTTTGTGGAGACTGATCATGAAATATTTTCTACGGTCATTCTCTCCCTTCCGCTGATTCAAGAAGGGCAGTTGTCAGTTTCTGGTGAAGGAAAGAGCACAATACTGGTGAACCGCTTAGAGGACTAAGCCTGCCCAGTAAACGTGTGGTTAATTAAACTGACTGCGCTCGACATGACCCCATTGGGTTGACTGGGCCGTAAAACCTCAACACAAACAAAAACACGCAGAAATAAACAGAAAACATTGGAATAAAAGTAAAAAAGATTGCCTCTAGAAACAAAGAACACATTTCAGATAGAAAATTGAAGTGTCGGTTTTATTGAGACTCTTCATAAGCAGGAATGAAGTTTGCAACACTGCTTACTCCCTCTAGCATATACATGAGCAGAACTTCATTTTCAAAGATACCACAATAGGCCCAGCGATCTCAAAGGAAATGAAAATATAATCTGCACTATGGTGATGTACGGGGAGACGTTTTATGGCCGCCACCCGGCACCAACACCAGCTGCAGCGTAGTAAAATAAAAGTAGAAAAGACTGCCTTTGGAAACAAAGAACTCATTACAGACTGAAAATGGGAGTCTTGGTGTTATTAGGATTCTTCATAAGCAGTAAAGAAGTCTGCAACACTGCTTACGCCCTCTAGCGTATGAAGTATGAACGTCGCGGATACTGAACTCTCATATTTACACATCGTTTTACATGAAGCCTGTTCCCAGCTAGCAATCTGATTCAGTCTATACTGGACCTCCATTTTACGTACATGTTTGTTTGTGTTGAGGTTTTACGGCCCAGTCAACCCATTGGAGTCATGTCGAGCGCGGTCAGTTTACCTAACCACACGTTTACTGGGCAGGCTAAGTCCTCTAAGCGGTTAACCAGTATTGTGCACATTATTTCGCCAGAAACTGACAACTGCCCTTCTTGAATCAGCGGAAGGGAGAGAATGACCGTAGAAAATATTTCATGATCTATTTCTACGAAAGAATGTTGCCGACCTCGACGGGGGTTGAACTCGCGACCTCCTGGTCTCCAGTCGGACGGCGCATCCAACTGAGTCACCGAGGCCGGCCTACTTACATGTAAATCTATATTAATGTCCTTTCGACATCACTTGGAAAGACGTATTTTTGCTTGGCGTTTCATTTTAAATAAAAATATTTTGCTCTGATTGACTATATTTTATCAGACCCATTTGTGTTTTCTGTTTTTATGCTTTGTTCTCAAATATTTACCCTAAAATCAAATTGACAGCCAAACATTGATCTAAACTATGCAATTTCTATAGTAATTTTGAATACATTTGATAGGCGTGTCTTCGTAATGGGAGGGTTAATTATAGCGCCAGATCTGAAGGAAACAGGGGGTAATTTAGGGATGCATTACGAAAACACGCCTATTCAAATATATTGAAAATTTCGCCTCACCGAGGCAGTTCTAACGAGTACCCACAGTCTATGGTTTTGAGCAGAAATAAGAAAAAAATAATGTATACCCCTGTAAACTGTAGTTTTACTATATAAGGCGTAAAAAAATAGCTGTGTTTCCACTAACCCGACCGGCTCTGTTTCAAACACCCGACTGCTATTTTTTATCAGTAAAAATGCATAATAAAAAAGTAAAGCACCGACTCTCAACAAATACCTGTATTTTCATACAATTACAGGCCCGACCCTGTTCTTTTCTGGAGAAAAAATAGAAAAATACAAAAAATGTTCTTCTACCTACCGACCGTTTTTTCAGCATGTTAGTGGAAACACATATATGTTAAACGCCAAATTTGTTTTCGTGACGACTTTTCGATTTTCTAGAAAATAATGGTATGCTGAGTGTACTCATTATCAGTGTTCATGATAAAATAAGAGACTATTCCTATATCTCTAAATATTTGTTTCCTTGAGCTATCGGAAGAGTGTCATAGTGACCCAATAACGAGTTTGAATCGGCCATGGTGAACGGTAAACGAGCCATCAGTGTGCTCGAGCCGTAGAAATTTGAAACATCAATGGCTCGAACATCTTTGGGACCATGGAAGTTTGTTCGAGAAAGGGGTAGATCGAGTCACTAAGGGTTAATCATAGCGCCAGGTTAGAAGGCAAAATGGGATGATTTAAGAATTTCCTCGGCACCGTTTATAAAATAATTGTATGTTGAGTGTACTCATTAGAATCGCCTCGATGAGGCGATTCTAATGGGTACACACAAAATACATTTTCATGATAAGATAAGAAAATTTCCCTAAAGTAGATCTATCCCTACTTTATTTTTTTTCCTTGAGCTATCGGAAGAATTTCCTAGGGACTCAAAAACGAGAGAATCATCCACGGGAACGAGCCATCCATGTTCGAGCCATTGAGTTTATAAGTGCGTCCAACGGCTGTTCCCCGAACGGAGCGGTTTGGCGTGCAGACGCACTACTATAGACTACCTATGTGACCAGTGATGTGTGTGACCAAAAATGTGATGGTCCGACAAACGCTTGGGTGGTTCAATGCTTATCCTGAAAAACAATAAGCGTTCCGTGATTTGGCAGGGACTATTGACACAGCGGCCGTGCCGATAATAGCATCAAACAGCCAATAACGCCAAGTATTCCAATTGCAAGGGCTTGAATCACGAGACTATGACGTCAGCCTACAAAATTTACAATCGCCGCCATTTTGAATTTTGTCTCCACTTCGAATTTTATTTCCATCCATTCTCCGTCAGCATGATTCGTTTTGTGCATAAGGCACACTTTGATGTAGAGTTTTGATTTTTTAGATAACGCATAGACTTTACGCTCTTTTCACGTGATAATCTTAAAAAACTTCGACACAGGTAATCGAACGATAGTATATTGTCGTTGTACCTAAACACTAGTTTTCGGTATTCGGAAAGCATAGCCGCCCATCGGAGCCCGCGAAATAGATGGGCTGCCTAAAGCCTCCATGGCAGAGTTGCTAGTAACTAAGCAGGACCCGAATTCATATGATCGGGTCGGGTAAAAGTCCCACAAATTTGGAGGCAATGTCTCTGAACTACTGTAATATTGTTGACTTAGACGTTATATCGCAATTCATGCAGTGGATTAGAAGTCAAGCGTGGTCTGAAATCACATTCAGTTAGATCTGGCCAACCCACCTATGAAGCATGTGATGATAATTTGGACGCACGGATATAGGTAGCACCTATTAATTTCATATTACTATATGTATAAGAGGAATGCTACCTAGGTTAGGGTCTTTTTTCACTTGTCTGTTGCAATTTGTAATACACACTGACAGTATTATGTCATTTAACTGTGTTAGTAAGTTAATTAATCATGCAAAGTCTATTTAATTTTCTAATTAATTACAGGTAAGGTAGAATAAATAGCCCAGGTGAAATACCAACTTGTCGGTATCCACTGATCTTAATTAATTCTATTCGTATCTGACACTTGGGCACAAATGTGACGACAAAAAATGTAAACACAAACACCTTGGTAATTAGTTTGTAAATAGAGAAAAAAATAACAATGATGAGGTTCCATTATTAAAATCAAATCGTCCAAATGTTTTAGATATATCTTTTTAACCCTTCTCTTGCTAAACACGACATGTCCTCTCTTAGCTAACAGTGTAGATCCAGATCATTTGAAGACGCCAACTGATCTGGATCTGCATTGTTTGTCATTAAATATGTGAATTTCTATCAAAAACCTGGATCAAGTAATCTGATTGGCTGGAAATTAGAAGTGGGCGTGGTATCTTAATTCATTCAGCATAACAAGAGTTAATAATCGATGTTTTATCTGGGCAGTAACACAGCAAACACTCGTTACAACGATAGCATTTGTTCCAAAAGATGTTTACGTTAAAATGAACATGGTGTTGTAAAGAATTCTTAGTCGCAGCAGAATGATATGCAAGAAATGGCTTGTTTTTATCCACCCCTCCCCCCACTCCCCCGGCATTCGAAGAATGGTGGAAAGGCATATAGTGCTACCCCTGTCCCCCGTCTGTCCGTTCGTCTCCGCGTCCAGCGTTAGCCATTTGCGTTTGTTTTACAGGCGGGGGCATCTGTGTCCTTTGGAGACACAGTTCTAGTTGTTTTTTATTGGTTGTTTTTTTTCTTATTCCTATTTCCACACAGAACATATATTTTTTTTGGAAGTTTGTTAGAATTGCATCTAACAGTATTCAAAACATATTTATTGAAGTTCTATATACAATATTCATGGATAATGTCTGATACATTATCATCTCTTGAGAGAAGACTTCGTGCCAGTCAAATTATCTTTAGCATGAATGTTGTCGTTGTATTGAATTCTGGTATAAAGAGGGTTGGTTGTAGTTATTACTTACAATTGTACAATTGAGCAATAGACTGGTTTCTTTCCGAAGCAGGGAAGTGATACCCTATTACCAGGAATGTCTGATGCTTTTTCAGTTTAATCTAGGAAATGTGATCTAAGCTTCACGTCCTGACAGCACTGGCACTCGTCAAAGAGAACTCTTGTTGATATAAATAAAATGAACTGTATTTTATCGATAGCACTTACTTACATCTGAACCCTTCCACTAACGACAAAAATACTTAAGGACACATGCGGGAAATACTTCCTGCACTGCAAACCGCTAAAGACATTGCATATATTCAGTTTCATACACTGGCTTACTATTTTCAAAATACAAATATTACGTCATGTGCTAAGTCTTTTACAATCTGACCTGGAATGACGCCACCCTCAACAGTTTTCCCGAAAATATGTGCAAATAATTCTGTTAATTGATTATATGACAAAAATAGCATTCGCCTTACTTTTCATGACGAAAACATGCCTATGTAATTTTGACCCCCTTCAACTCCACTTTTATATAGCAAAACTGGGGTTTACAGGGGTATGCCTTATTTTCCTTATTTCTGCTCAAAAACATAGATTGTGGGTACTCGTTAGAACCGCCTAGGCGGTTCTAACGGGTACCCACAATCTATGTTTTTAGCAGAAATATGAAAACTATCAGAGTTTTTTATTTGATTTTTTTTAGTTTTTGGAGATGAAATTTTTATATATTTGAATAGGGGTATTTTCGTAATGTAATTTTATAATTTTGAGCAGAACCATACAGGAAATGATATTGATACACATGTGTTGCTCATTTGTCAAGATGAGACAGGAATCTGCAATGCCAATTTTCGACACTGCCTAAAAATCCTTAAAATAAATCCATTTCTTCCATATTATGGATGTTACAGAAAATTGCTACACTGGAAATCTCACAAAATAAGGTTTATTCTTTGGAGGGGGGTAATATACAACAGAAAATTAAAAAGAAAAGTGTTGGTCATCGTGCTAATTTCATTTTTACGGGAAAAAACTTACCCCTACCCCCATATAAATTCAGGAACTAAAATATACATAAAATTTCCCAAAAGGATGCATTTTCCTTTGTAGATATGGCGGATTCTACTTGTATACTAACACAGGGGATACTGTACTTTGAAATAAATCATTTAAGAAAGGCTGAACCAATTCAGCTTTATCAGATCTTGAATAAAGGCAAAACGTTAAAAAATCCAAACATGCACTTTTCATTATTTTCCTCACATTTGAAGCCAAAATTGAAGGAAGCAAATATTAATGGATTTTTTCTTTTATTTTATCATGATTTTGTATGTTGTGTGTACTTTTCGAGGCGATTCGAATGAGTACACTCAATATACAATTATTGTTTAGAAGATCGAAAAAAATTCTCTAAATCATCGCCGTTTGCTTCCTGACCTGGTGCTATGATTTACCCTTAGTGGCTCGAACTACCCATATCTTGAATAAATTTCCATGGTCACAGATGTTCGAGTCATTGAGATTCGACTGTATATAAGGGCGAGCTACAACCTTATATATAATCTTGCAATGAGGCATTCGGCTCTGTGTGTGTGTGTGTGTGTGTGTGTGTGTGTCGGGGTGGAGGTGGGGGGGGGGGGGGCAAGGAGGGGAAGGGCAAATACGATCTGAAGCTCAATGACAGATCTGCTGCATCACGAAAACATATCTATATAATTTTGACCCCCCCTCAAACCCCACTTTTATATATAAATATATGTGGTTTTACAGGGGTATACATTAGTTTTCTTATTTCTGCTATAAACATAGATTGTGGGTACTCGTTACAAACGCCTAGATGAGTCGGTTCTAACGAGTATCCACAATCTCTGTTTCAGCAGACGACATTTTGAAACATTTTTCTTATTTGTTTATCTATTGACGCTTCTTGCAAACTGTCTCTTCATCATATATAACTGTCATCAGTTTGTCGTCTGCTGAATTTGTTCATAGAATGATAAAGGTTCAGGATACTGGATGTATCTCCAAGGGAAATAACTTTGATATGACAAATTATCATCTCTTCTATTTTGGGGTTCTTTTGAGAGAGGAACAGATTCTTTCCTTTAAGGATAGCCCTTACCCCCACCCCTCCCCTCTCTCCATGTTTAAAAATGGACAGAAATATTAGGAAAGTAAATCGCTATCTGCAAACGTCGTCTCCGTTTAAATCTTTCGGCGCCAAATTTCAGGCTATATTTGTCGTCTGCTGTGTTTTTTTTTAAACAAACTATCAAATGGAAAGAAGTTTATATGTAAAACTGAAAGACTGGATGTCAAACAGCGTAGATCCTGATGAGACGGCTCACTATGAGCCGTCTCATCTGGATCTACGCTGTTTGCAAAAGCCTATTATTATTGCCTTTGGCAGTGAAAGAGTTAAAAAAAATAACGTAAATCAGTTACCCATAATATTTACATAATTCAGGTGTTAGCCTTTAAAGTGATAATCGCAACTGCAGCAGACGACGGTTTTGCTTTTGTTTCTATATTGTTTTTTTCTTTCTTTTTTAAGGAAAAAGGCTTGACAATTAATTCATATGAAATACCAAGTCTTATTTGCTCGAACCCAACAATAATTAGAAAAAAGTGCTAATAACAACTGCAACAAGCGACACTTTTTACTTTTTTGTTTTATTTTTTTTTTTTTTTTTCAGACAATAAATTCTTATGTAAATCGTCTGCCAAGTGGACGATATACATGGAGGGACAAGTCTTATTTTTTGAAAGAATATACATATATATATATATATATATATATATATATATATATATATATATATATATATATATATATATAATAAAAATAAAAAAATAAAATGTCGTCTGCTATAATTTTGCTTTAATAGCGTTTCCAGGATTAACGATGTCCTCGAATTATGGTTACTTCCTTATTGCTAAACTTGTCACGACTTTTTTATGGTAAACGAGCCACGTGAAAAGTGCTTTCATTCAGGGCGGATGTCCGAACGAGTCAGTTGTTTGTTGGGCCTTAGCTAGTCGTTGATTACAAATGCATACAGTTGCGTAGAATTTAACAACACACCAAGGGCATAATGAGCTCGCTATCGCAGCCTGATTTTGGCCTCGGCTGACCGCATATGCCACGGTACGGGGTCTTTTATTGTCGATATAAAACGACTGAAGCAGAACTTTCGAAAATGACAGTTTTATCACGAAACTTCTTCATTCATGCATAATTCTAGCTTAGCAAGTTTGTACTAATTTTGGTTAACTACCAATTCACAAAGTTATTTGAGCCAGCACATGAGAAAAGGAACTTACCACACAGGCCCCCAGCTAAAGGCTCAGGCTTTCGTAAGAGGAATAGAATAGAATAGAACAGAATAAAATTTATTGAATTGCACAGTTATACCCAGCAAGAGGGTTAAAGGCAGATGACATGCAATATACACAATTACATCGAATATAAAGACATGAACATTAACATTCTCACACTTTCACCCATCCACATACACACGTTATTGCATTGTAAATGTTAAGAGGTGTTAAGGTAATGAGTAGTCAATGATTGTGTAGGCGGATAACGAATTCCTTTGTTGCTGGCCCATTTGCAATCGTGTGCAATATATCTGTCTCCATATAAGAACAGAACCGATAATTGGCAGCTGCTTTTGTTATGTTTGCACAAAAACTTATCTTGTGGGAACTCGGTGGAATCGCCTCGGAGAGGCGATTCCACCGAGTACCCACAAGAGACGCTTCCGCGCAAAACTAACAAAAATGTCGTCAATGCTCTCTTTATCTGGATATGTGAATGCAATTTACATGAATTCATGTAATATCGTACAATGCAGGTTATCATTTCTCGGCTATAATTGTCAATCAACTGTCATATGAAGTCTGTGATTCTGATCCATGTTGCGGAAATAATGTAATATTCAGTTTTTTTTCATGCAGTTCACATATTCTAAAGCCCTGTCTGCACTTATTATATTGCTATTTCACATCCGATATGCTTTTCCTGGTTGTCCAGAAACGTGGTTATAGGAAACGATGCTTTAATCAGTTGTCGGTATTGTAACGGATTAGTTATATAAATCATTTCTACAGTCGTGCTTTGGAAGCCGGCTTTTATTGCGACGCGTGTAGACTGATTGGCTTTTTCACGTAGTTAATAAAGAAAAATGCATTGTATGAAGAAAGTATGTATATCAAGATAGAACTTTCCAAGCCAAAAATGTTGGTATAAGTTTGATCAAAATCGACCAGCAAATAAGAAAGTTATTGGAGTGTAAATCTTCGAAGGAAACTAATCACGTGGCAACTACCTGAAAGGCCTGAATTCAGGCAATATATCTGATAGGTGTTTAAGGTAGCATAATCAGTGGAGGTCCATTAATTTGATCAAAGTGGAGTCAATTTAATTAACAAACATGGTTGCCAGACTTTGCATAACTTATAAGCCATTCAGATGTTGAATTACAAATGCACATATGCACAAGAAGTGGTAGGGCACCTTTGTAGTGGAGTCCTGCTAAGACCAGCGATAGGCTGATACCATTGTCTGCTAGATGCTAAAAAGTTTAACTACCAACTGGCCCTCTTGAAAAATGGGCCTTTAAGATACTATGGCTCGATTGTAAATAATCGACCTCAAAAGCCCCGCGGCCAGCAGCCACACAGCTCCACAAGGAACGAAACATACTACTGTAATTTCGACATCACTCGGAAAGACATTTTTTGCATGGCGTTTTATTTTAAATGAAAATATTTTGTTCTGATTGACCATATCTTATCAGAGACCATTTGTCTTTTCTCAGTATTTGTGTTTTTATCTCAAATATGTACCCTAAAATTAAATTTACTGCAAAAGATTGGTCTGACCTATCAATTTCTATTGTTAAGTGATTTTTGGAATTTTGTCTAACAAAATATTATTTACTTTTCTTTCTGAATTTGATTATTTGAGGTGTCACAACAATATTGTGAAAATTTCAGAAAAAATGAACAAGCGGAACGTGTTGAAAATCTGCCTCCAAGCTACCTACATGACAGATTTCTACACAATTTACATTCATTTTAACACGGAAAGATATGAAAATATTTGATTTTAAAAAAGAACAACAGCTAGAATGCAACAAGTGTTCACAGGTAGTTACGACAAATGGTTTTGCATTAAATCATGACAAAAAGTTTCAAATACTTCTTCTGTGTAGAACGCTAAGCAAACAAAACGACTTTCTGAAAAATGTTAAAAGCACAGTAGAATCATCGCCAAATACAGGTCAGTAGTAAAAACTACAGTGGACTATAAAATGGTTTTACGGGCGCCACGGTCTCATTCTGGGCTCGTCTTTGTTTATCAAAATGGTTTTTCTGACTTTTATGTTTTCGGTATGGTGCATCGACTGAATTGGGAGCCATTATGCGAACCGAATTATTATGCATGTATTTCTGTATTAAGAGTAGCATCGGGACGATTTTCGCCCCTTAAAAGTTTTTTAAACCTCCTACCCCTGCACGTTCGCCCCCGGTAGTGATTAATACTGACCGTCCAGGCGTTGCTCTCAATCTGTGTAGCTTTGTGGTTAATTCTACGAGGCGATTAATATTTAGTCTTACATTGCGTTTTGTTTGTGTTTTTTTTTTTTTTGTTTTGTTTTGTTTTTTTTCAGTCCTTTTGGCATTGCGATCACCTTGCTTGGGGAAGCAAGAGCTAGTCTATCTGTACGCCCTGGCTGTATGCACGTGTTGGTTTGTGTCTCTTTTCTCTTCCTCATAAAGAAAACATGCCTATATACTTCTGATCCCCTTAAACCCCACTTTTATATAGTAAAACTGGGGTTTACAGCTAGGGGTATACATTATTTTTCTTCTTTGTGCTCAAAAATATAGATTGTGGGTACTCGTTTGCAAGAATATGAAAAATATCAGAAATTTTTATCTGAAAATTTTCATTTTTTTTTTTTTTTTTTTTTTTTGGGGGGGGGGGGGGGGGGGAGGATTTTCAGTTTATTTGAATAGCCATGTTTTCGTAATGTCTTGTCAATGGCAGGGATTGGCTGCGAAACGTTCGGCTTGCACAGAATTAACCTTACCCAGCCAGTGAACTACCACGGAAATCTTTTTTAAATTACTCTAATGATATAAACATCTTAACAGCTAAAGAAAACAATTAATTGAGAAACGGAGGGCCAGGAGCACAATCTGTATTCTGTTTGTATGTCTTAAACTAGTATTGTCTTGAACAAAACCGCTAACTGTTTATAAAACCACAACAAAGTGATCAAAAACAAAGAAACCAAAATATATGATAAACTACATCGTAACTGTGTGAAGCCTTCCTAATTGATGACCTTGTGGTAAACAAACTATCTTTAATATAATATGATGACTAATGGTGGAATTACAAGTTACACCATTATTATTTATCGTATATTGGGTAAAACAATAACAGCTAACATGATAAAATATGTTTCTTGTCCCCAAACCCAAAAGGATCTGACATTTCATTTCGCATTCTGTGGCATCTGACCAGGGTCTACACTATTTGCTTAGATCCCAGTTATAGAAAGCTAAGTATAAAGGTCACGGAAGCTGATTACGTCACATGGCCTACAAGTCTGCTTCTTAATTTGAACAATTGAGAGGGACTCCTGTCAGACACGTACCAAAATTGACAATTTGAACTTTAACCCATGTATGCCTAGCGTCCCATAAAAGGGACATTGGCAAACAGTGTAGAACTAGATCAGGCGCTGTAGAATGCGGCGTCTGATCTGGTTCTACACTGTTTGCATTAAATACAGAAATTTCTATACAATATTGTACATGTAATAATAAAGAATAATCAGACACCCATTCTGTAGGAAATGGACCTGTCCAAGGACGTGGGTCAGAAAAGTCCACTTGGCGCAAATGGGTTAATTAAAAAAGTTGAGGGTTGTAGGACATTTTGCAAAAAAATATATAAACTGCAAGGAAATCTCAGTGGTAAACTGTAGCATCAAAAGGTTAAGTCTCTTATAATTGTAGCCCAAATAACGGAATGTAAGTATCAATAATCATATATTACAGGGAGAAAGTAGAAACAAAAGTGTTATAGTGAAGCGATCCAAAATCAAAGCATTGATACCGCTAGTGGGTGGATTTTCTCTTAATGTAGGCATGGAAAATGTTCCTGATCAGGGACTTATAACTGTTTTACAGTGAACCCTCGTTACAACGACAGCATTTGTTTCTAAAGACTTTGCCGTTAAAATGAAATCGCTGTTGTACAGAGTACAGAATAATATAGAAGGAATGTCTTGTTTTGTTCTTATTTCTTCATAGAACATATGTTTAGGATATTTGTTAGAATCGCCTCTCACTAAGGCGATTCTAACAAATACCCAAAACATGTGTCTTTAAAGTATTAAACACACTATTCTTGCATAATTTGGACTAAGTGTTACCATTTTAAGCGAAGGTTTCGTGACAGTCCAACTGTCATTATCACGAATTTTGTCATTGTATCGAGTGTCAGTATATAGAGGGTTGTCTGTATTCAACCCTTAACTTCCTGTTGTTTAAGCAAACAGTGCAGACTCTGATGCCGTTATTTGATTGTCTTATCTGGGTCGACATATTTTGCTAGTGTCCCAGCGCACTAAGCCTATTTCAAGTTTAAGAAAAGAGTTCGGTTCGGAGACAACAGGTTGTGGGTTCATAGGGTGGACATTTGGTTAGTCCGTCTAGCTCACGGTTTGATTTCATTGGTTAATGCTTATCACATGGACAACAAACTTAAAGAATTTTTCGTGCATGGTATACTCTTGATAGATTGTAAAGAATCGACCTCAAACTTAAGAGGAAATCGTGGAATAAATGACACTCATTAAAATGGTCTACCTGTACTGGAAAAAAATGAACTACCCTTCGGAGCAAATTCTTTCCCATTAGTATGGACTCCTTTTTCAGAAGCGAAGCCCAGCGGACACCTGACGTTCACACAACGTCGATTCAAAGTTGATTCAACGTCTTGACGTTGAATCAACGTTGAATCGATGTTGTTTCAACGTTGTGTGCCTGCTGGGAGTGATTCGGTAGATTACCAACAAAGTACGAGTTTGTGACAAAATCAGACGGTAACAAATATCAATATTTTGGCTAAAGTTCTTATCTAGAGATATAGCAAAGAACTGTCCATTTTACATATAGTACATGTGACAACGTAACAGATATCGGGAAATAAAGTCGCTCTATCTAAAAGTGCCAACATAACGGACCAGTGCCTCATTGAAATATTCGGTCGAAAGGTCTAGTTCGTTACGTACAATGACTATTTAGTACAAATTCCGGCTACGCATCTAACAAAAACTGTGCTAATAGCATGACATAATAGCAATGCTTCTGAATAGATTGCGCCTGACGTATGATCAGGACCTACTCGGATTTGTCTGAGACCAAAACAGAAAGCGCAGAACTCAATCACAAACGTCGAGACCTTGTCAGCTGTGTTAATGCATATGACAATCTGGGCATTCTTTGATGGCATATAATGCAATCAACTCCTAGTTCCTATTTTACGTGCTGCGTCGAGTTTTATTGTTCTACCTTGTCAAAACATGAATTATTGCTGCCTGTCTTCTTTCATTTAATGGAACATGTCCGTGTATTTAAGAGATATGTACATGTGCTTTACCAAATGCTTTATTGGGGAATATGCATGCTTTTTAATGGGGAGTGTACATGTTAAATGAAATGTACACGTTTTAATGAAAAATGTACATGTTTTAAGAAAATGATAATGTTTTAAGGGGAAAAGTACATGTTAAGAGGAAAGTACATGTTTTAAGGGGGTTACACATATCTTAAGGGGGAATGTGCATGTTTTAAGGGGGTTACACATGTCTTAAGGGGGGATGTACATGTTCTAAGGGGGAATGGATATATTGTACGGGGAATGGACACGTTTTGATCGTGAATACACATTAATTTTTATACACTTTCAGGCGAAGCTAGGTAACTCTGTCCTTCTGAAGCTGGGTCTACCCTAATAGGAAAGAATTTGCTCCCGTTGGGAGCAAATTCTTTCCTCTTAGAGTAGACCCAGTTTCATATGGGCATTGGTGTGCAGGAAAACAAACTGGAAGGTACAAAAGTTCTCTCCTTTGTATAAATGCAGAAAATCTACCACGTGTGTCCAATCCCCTTGAAATTCTTACTATCACCATCCTTTTTTTAACTTGAAATAAACCGTGATACTACATGCATACATAAAGATTTCTAAAAGGTCGAAGACTGCTTAAATTTACAGAGTATCAGAATGGTTACATACGAATTTAGTTCCCTAATAAATCATTTCCAAAATTTTATCCATTTCTAGTTTACTTTTTCTTTCTTTCTTTATTTTCATCATTATTATTTTATTTATTTATTTATTTATTTATTTATTATTATTATTATTTATTTATTTATCTATTTTTTATGCCTTTATGTCAGATTTAATCCAAACGTCGAATTCAGGCTAAACTTTAGTTGACATGACGTGTAGATGTATAATTTAGAGAGTTGCTTTGAAAGTGAAATTAAAATGTCATCTTGGGAATATATTACCGTTTGACCTGTCGTAACCTCGTACAAGATCTGTGTCTCTCATCTCGTAGAGGCGGAAGCTCATTACATGTCACATGACCTACTATTTAGTCAGGAAAAATGCCAGGTATTGTTTTTTTTGTGTTGAGGTTTTACCGGCAACCTCCTGACCTCCAGTCGGACGCGCGTCCAACTGAGCGACCGAGGCCGACAGCCACGTATTGGCCATTTGAAGGGATGTATACATTAATATGTATTGCACAAATTGCAAAGGACCGAGCAATGTGGCGAGTCCTCGTCAGAAGAGGTGATAGTGAATATGAGGCAAAAAGAAATATCCGCGAAGTCGAGCAGAAACGTGTACAGCGCAAAGCCACAGCTAAGCCATCACCAACAGAGCTGTCTTGCTCTGACCTCTGTTGTTCCATCTGCAACAGACAGTTTAGAGCTAGAATTGGTCTAATCAACTATCCTAGAACACAGAAACGGTAGCACTTCTCGCATGTGATTAATTATTCATACACACATACATATATATATACATGTATATATATATATATATATATATATATATATATATATATATATATATATATATATATATATATATATATATATATATATATATATATATAGGTTGACTCTGCTTGTCCACGGACTATCGCTGACCAATAAAGTTAATTCACGCAAATAGGGGTTGTGCGTTATTTATAGCCGAGCCATTCTTGTCGCTGTGACATCAGAGTGCTGTGCAAACAAGGTCATCCCTAAAGCATGGATTGGGCTGTCTGATCAGGGTTTGAAATGTTTGCTTAAATTAAATGAAGTTAAGGGTTAAATGAAACAGTCTTAAGTCCCCGTTCAGGACCATTTTCCCAGCCTACACTCAAGAGACAATCGACCCACCAGTGCTGTCAGTGCTTTGATTATTTTCAGAATCCTAACATTTCTTGTAACTTTAGGAATCATTGATCAGGCGGCTCCTTACAGACGGCTGCCATAGATTCACCTTACTGAACTTCATTCAGGGAGTTTCCTGTGACAAGTTACAAGGGAAAATATTCTTTTTTGTTGTTCTTAAAATGCATTTTGTACATTCTATTTTGTGTGTTACCCAGTTGTCGTTATTTCATGTATGGTTTTTAGCATCACGAAAAAACGCCTATATAATTTTGACCCCCTTAAACCCCACTTTTATATAGTAAAACTGGGATTTACAGGGGTATACATTAGTTTTCTTATTTCTGCTCAAAAACATAGATTGTTGGTACTCGTCAGAACCGCCTCTCTGAGGCGGTTCTAACGAGTACCCACAATCTATGTTTTGAGCAGAAATATGAAAAATATCAGAATTTTTTTATTTTTTTAAATTTTCAGTTTTTGGAGGTGAAATTTTCTATGTATTTGAATAGGCGTGTTTTCGTAATGGGAACGGTAAACACTAGCTATACTTGATACTCTAGTTTTTCAATATTTGGTTGCTATTACAAAAACACGCCTCTTCAAATATATTGAAATTTTACAACCAAAAAGAGAAAATTTTCAGATAAAAAATTCTGATATTATTCATATTTCTTCTCAAAACATAGATTGTGGGTACTCGTTAGAACTGCTTGGCAAGGCGGTTCCCACGAGTACCCACAATCTAAGTTTTTTTTAGCGATATAAGAATGATAATGTATACCCCTGTAAACTCCAGTTTTACTATACAGTGAACCCTCGTTACAACGACAGCATTCGTTCCCAAAATCGTTGCCATTAAAATGAATTTGCTGTTGTAGAGAATACTTAATGGATAGAATGATATGTAAGAAATCTTGGTTTATTGTTATTTCCTCACAGAACATATGTTTTAGGATATTTGTTAGAATCGCCTCAGTGAGGCGATTCTAACAAATACCCACAACATATGTTGCTTGAAGTTTCAATGCGATATTCTTGCATAATATCTCATTAACTGCCTCTTTTTGAGCGAAGGTTTTATGACATTCAAAGTGTCATTATAGCGAATTTTTCGTTATATCGAGTGTCGGAATAAAGAGGATTGACTATATAAAAGTGGGTTTTGAGTGGGTCAAAATTGTATAGGCGTGTTTCTGTGATGCTTTCAGGGATCCTTTCCGTCACGAAAGCATACCTATATAATTTTGACCCCCTTAAACCCCACTTTTACATAGGAAAACTGGGGTTTACAGGGGTATACATTTTTCTTATTTCTGCTCAAAAACATAGATTGTGGGTACTCGTTAGAACCGCCTCGGCGAGGCGGTTCTAACGAGTACTTACAATCTATGTTTTGAGCAGAAATTTGAAAAATATCATAGTTTTTATCTGAAAACTTTCAGTTTTTGGTGGTGAAATTTTCAATATATTTGAATAGGCGTGTTTTCGTAATGCCTTAAGAACCTATTTATATTGCGTAGTAGTATTTCCCGAATCATTTTATATATGTTCGGAGATACGTCATATTTTCACTTATATATAATGTAGGTCAGTTTCAACAGTTCATCTATCTGAATATAAAAAATGTTGAACTTAATATTATTTATTATTACATGTATTATGTGAGAAATGTTTCATGACAAACATCAAACGCGCCCTGTCTTAAAATTATGGTAGTAAGCGAGACCAAATATAAATAACTAACTCACTAACTAACTAACTAAATAAATAAATAAATAAATAAATAAATAAATAAATAAATTAATTAATTAACTTATCTAATAATACACAAATAAATAAATAAACAGCCGGATTCAGTGGTCAACTCAGATGCGCGTCCGACTGGTGGTCGTGAGTTCGATCCTCTCCGGATCCGGCAAGATTGATTATGAACTGTTGTCAATAGTCATTCTCTCCCTTCTGCTGATTCAAAAAGGGCAGTTGTCAGTTTCTGGCGAAAGAATGTGCACAAGCACTGGGTAACTGCTTGGGTTGGTCGTATCCTATTTTTTTTGTTTTGTGTGTGTGTGTGTGTGTGTGTGTGTGTGTGTGTGTGTGTGTGTGTGTGTGTGTGTGTGTGTGTGTGTGTGTGTATGTGTGTGTGTGTGTGTGTGTGTTTCTATTTTTGCACGATTATATCATGACAATGCGATAGTGCATACTATTGAGACTCTGCAGACAGAAAATGACCTTGTGGCCTATGCGACAAACGTAGACACAGATCAACCTGTGCATCAGCAGTCTGATCAGAGTATACACTGGTAGTTAGAACAATGTACTGACCTTTAAACACTTTAGTTGTGAACAGCGTAAACACTGATCAGGCTGTGTGGTGTCAGTCTGATCGGACTGTACGCTAGGTGTGTAAGCCACAAAGTTGATTTCCATTCGGAGGGGCTGAGTGTGGTTCTCGTTTTTACTATGTATTTGTTGACAGTCTGTCATTTTCAGAAAGCAAAACAGTTAATCACATGTAACCGGCATTACATTGCAGAAAATGCTAATAATAATAAAAATTCAAATCACACACTATCTGGTTAATGTCATTACAATGGAATGCATTGTTTAAACGAGCCGCACCATGCGAAAACGGGCATATGCGGACAGCGAAGGCCCAGATCAGCCTGCGCATCCGCGCAGTCTGATCAGGACCTTCGGTGTCCGCTAACAGAATCATTGAACACTACAAAATATGTAAATGGACAGCAAACGTCCGAATGACACTTTGCGCATGCGCTGGATGGTTTGAATCTGCGCATTTTGCGCATGTCCGAAAGTATATTTTAGCTTGACACGGCCGAAATAATGACGAATCAGGTATCCATGTCTACCAGCACTGCGACGAATAGCAATCAAATCACTGACAACACTGGTGGGTCGATTTTCTCTGTGTAGGCTGGGAAAATGGTCCTCAACGGGGATATAAGACTTTTTCATTTAACCCCCAACTTCCTGTGTTGTTAGCACATAGTGCAGACCTTAATCAGACGCCGTTTTCAGTGGCGTCTTATCTGGGTCTGCACTGTTGGCAAATGTACCAAATATCCCAGTCCAGGTTTTACAGATAACCACAAGACAACATATTTAGACGTAAACGTCTAAGTACCGGCGCAAATTTTTATTCGTGTTTACATAGAGATATGAGACAAGGGTATACTAAAGTTTGATAAATTTTCAATGCAACAGATAAAAAGAACAACAATGTGATTCTTTAATGTTTGCTTTTATTAAGCTTTATGAAATGTCTTGATTGAAATGAAATAAAATAGACATATAACACATTTTCTTTTACGATTTTTTATATTTGCCGGGATCGTCACAAGCCGACGTCCCGTCATATATAAAACGTCCTTAGTGAGCTAATCGAATAGTCTTCCATATGTAAAAATCCAAAGCTATATTAAGAGACCGGCGCGATTCGCAGTCTGACGTCACAGCGACAAGAATAGCGCGACCGTTACCTGGATTACGTCTAACGCGCGGTTTGTATACATCGGTCAACGATAATCACGTGGACAACTGCCTCAAGGAAAGTTTGGCGTTTGCATACTTGTAAGTGCAGTCTTTCCAATGTACAAAAGAAGAAGAGACGAAGAACAATATTGACAAAACAAACACCATAAATGAAAACAATAATATACCAACAAGAAGAGCTTAACCCTTGTCCTGCTGAATACATTAAGATACCACGCCCTTTTCAAATATTCAGCCAATCAGATTACTTGATTCACAAACTGAATGACAAATAGTGCAGATATAGATCAGTTGGTTTCATCAGAAGGCAGGGTATATCCGGGTTCAGCAGGACATGGGTTAACAGAGGAAACGCTTTGGAACGGCCTGTAGAAAAATTAACGAGTATGTGAGAGGAGGAAGGGCTCAAACCAGTCTACTCGCGCAAAACCTCACTCTTAATTCTGATGCTGCTCAAAAGTGAAAACCTATGTTCTGTCCGCATAAGGATCTTCTACTTCATCTATGAAACGTCATAATATAGTGAAACACACAAACACAAATACTATAATACAAATAAAGCAAGCGGCTCAACGGCGATCTGAGTCCACAATACAAGAAAACAACCGACAGGGACACAATGGGTCCGCAACAGACATTAACAGTCAGGCGCCAAACTTCTGTAATTGTTAAAGGAGGATGTCATTTATTCTGAGACCGGACTCAACGTCGTGCAATTAAAGAGAGAAGTAAAGTTATCAGCCACATTTGGCTTAACAGCAATATTGCAGAATATTCATCACGAAAACATGCCTATATAATATTGATCCCCTTAAACCCCACTTTTGTATAGCAAAACTGGGGTTTACAGGGGTATACATTATTTTTCTTATTTCTGCTCAAAAACATAGATTGTGGGTACTCGTTAGAATCGCCTCGTCGAGGCGGTTCTAACGAGTACCCATAATCTATGTTTTGAGCAGAAACATGAAAAATATCAGACTTTTTTATCTGAAAATTTTCAGTTTTTGGTGGTAAAATTTTCTGTATATTTGAATAGGCATGTTCGTAAACTATCCTTTTGAGAAAGTACATGTAGCAGTGTAGCAAAGAGGAAGCTGTCATTTCTAAGGACCGATTCACCGTCGTGTAATTTAAAAAAAGGGGCAACAAAGTTCATATAATATTGAAAAAAGGGAGGTTTGGTTAGAAAGAAATTTTTGGGCAGATTATGTGTAATAAGAATGTTGAAAGAAGTGAAAAAAATACATTAAAAATACATTAAAACAAAATGGCAAAATTCTTAAAATACAGTCGACTCTCGTTATCTCGAAGTCCAAGGGACTCACTAAAATACTTCGAGATATCCGTACCTCGACATATCAGATTTTCAGAATTGAGGTAAAAATAAATCAAATAACCACATTCCACAAATGAAAATGTAATTTCACTCCTGAAGTTAGAGATAGATATATTGAAAATATTGTGGAAAAGAGGAGAAATTACTCCTTAGGAGCAATGTCTCCTCTTTCCACAATAGTTTGTTACTTATTGTTAGATTTCCATGTTGAAAACAGGGACAAGGTTTTCGGTTCGATATAAGCGGTTATTCGAGATAACGAGAGTCGATTGTATACCTAAAACTGTAAACCCCTGCATATGCTTATTGTCCCTATATAAAATGGGGAAATATGGTCGTAATGATCAAAAAACGTTACCGGGATCTGCTACTACCACAAAACAATTGTTAAAGACGATCTTTAGCAGGAGAAGGGTTAAAACACGAGCAATTATAATTTTGGTCATCAGAAAGATAATGCAAGTGAAATACAGTCGACTCTCGTTATCTCGACTTCGCTTATCTCGAATAACCGCTTATCTCGAAGTGAAACCCTGGTTTCTGTATTCAGCATGGAACTCTAACAATAGGTGACAAGATATTGTAGAAGAGAGGAGAAATTGCTCCTAAGGAGCAATTTCTTCTCTTTTCCACAATATTTTCAATATATCTCTAACTTCAGGAGTGAAATGTGGTTATTCGATTAATTTTTACCTTAATTCTCTGCAAACCTTATATATCGAGGTACAGATACGAGCCTCGCATCTCGAAGTATTTCAGTGAGTCCCTCGGACTTTGAGATAACGAGAGTCGACTGTACTTGTTGTCCCGAAACAAAACTACGTGTAACAAGGGCCGCACAATGCAAAAATGTGTCTTCATGCATATGAGGACAGCGAAGGCCCAGACCAGCCTGTGTAACCACACAGTGTGATCAGGGCAACCATTGTCCGCTTGCAGAATCATTGGGTATTACAGAATGTAATAATGAAGAGCAAAGACCCGGATGCTACTTTGCGCATGCACAGGATAATCTGAATCTGCGCAATTTGCGCATGTTCGAAGACACGTTTCCGCTCTACGCGGGCCATATTATAAAAATTGTGTCTTTTACATATTATGTCATTACGAAAACATGCCTATTCAAATATACAGAAAATTTCACCTCCAAAAACGGAAACTTTTCAGATAAAAAAACATTTGATATTTTTCATATTTCTGCTCGAAACATAGATTGTGGGTACTAGTTAGAACCGCCTCGGTGAGGCAGTTCTAACGAGTACCCACAATCTATGTTTTCGAGCAAAAAGAAGAAAAATAATGTATACCCCTGTAAACCCCAGTTTTACTGTATAAAAGTGGGGTTTAAGGGGGTCAAAATTATATAGGCATGTTTTCATGATGAAGGATAAAATGAACAGAAAACAATGACCTGGTTAAATATGACATGAGGCCAAGGTCTGCTTTAAAATGTGGTTAAAGTAGCGTAAAGAATGAAATATAGTTTTAGAATGTTAATTATTCTATGTTTACAGGATAATAGTCACTACTAAGGATTATGTGAGCAGGTATAAAAGAAAAGTCGAACTTCAATGGCTCGAACGTCTTTTGGACCATGGAAATTCGTTCGAGATATGGGTACTTCGAGTCACTGAGGGTTATTCATTGCGCAAGATGAGGAAGCAAATAGCGATATTTTTCAATTTTCTACACAATAATTACACAATATCGAGGCGATTCTAATGAGTACACTCAACATACAATTTCATGAAAAAGTAAGAACATATCCTGAAATATTTGTTTTCTTCAGCTATCGAAAGAATTTCGTAGAGACTCAAAAATAAGTTCGAATTAGCCATGATAAACGAGGCATCGGTGTTCGAGCTATTGAGGTTCGACTGTACTAGGCGTGACTGTATGTACCGTTTATATACTGTGAACCTTCGTTACAACGATAGCATTTGTTCCTGAAGATGCCATAAAATGAACTTGGTTTTGTACACATTCCTTAAACCCAGCAGAAAAGCATGTTTTATTCTTATTTCCTCACAGCGCATATGTTTTGTATATCTGTTAGAATTGCCTCAGTTAGGCGATTCTATCAAATACCCAAAACTTATGCTTCTTGAAGTATTAAATACAAAGTTCTTGCATAATTTCTGATTAAATGCCATCTCTTTACCGAAGGATTCGTGCCTGTCAAATTACCATTGTAGAGAATTTTGTCGTTGTATCGAGTATCGGTATAAACACGGTTTACTGTGTTACGGGCCAGAAAACATTAACTGTTACGCTAATAAAAATATGAAAAGCAGGTTATAGTGCAGATTATATTTCATTTCCTTATGTATCATTGGGCCTATTGAGGTATCTTTGAATACAGAGTTCTGCTAATGTATACGCTAGAGGGCGGTAGCAATGTTGCAAATTTCATTACTGCTTATGAAAAGCCTCAATTAAACTAAGGCTCCAATTTTCTGATCTGTAATGTGTTCTGGTTTTCCAAAGGCAATCTTTTTGACGTTTATTTGGAGAATTTAAGCATTACATATGTCCAAGAATCAGTCTCACACACATTCTATTCTACTTGATTCTAAACGGAAAAGTCCTTCAGCATGAGTACTGTACAAACGCGCCAAACTGAAACACATCACGAAAACATACAAATATAAATTTGACTCCCTTAAACCTAACTTTTATAAAGGAAAACTGGGGTTTGCTGGGGTATACATTATTTTTTCTTATATCTGCTTACAAACATAGATTGTGGGTACTCGTGTGAACCGCCTCCGCCGAGGCGGTTCTAACGAGTACCCACCATTTATGTTTTGAGCAGAAATGTGAAAAAATATCAAAATTCTTATCTGAAAACTTTCAGTTTTTCGTGGTGAAATTTTCAATACGAATAGGCGTGTTTTCGTAAAAAACAAAACAAAGCTGAAGTGTCAAGTTGTCTATGCTAGACTAGCTTGTTTCGGCAAACAGTGTAGACCCGATCAAACTATAGGAGCAGTTTGATCTGGGTATTCACTGTTTGCTCGAACCTACCTGTCGGAATAGTAGCATAAATATGGTTGCACAATTATTTTTCATTCTATTTACACCTATTCATTTATCTATTTCTTTATTTCATTTTATTTTATTTCTATTTGTTTTGAGAACAAGAAAAACGCCCAACGGCATTATGTTTGGGATTTTAAAGAATGAAGAAAGCGAGAGTTGTCTCTCTTGCATGGGACACACCTACCAGTCCTTTTTTGCATTAATACCCAATATGAAATCAATCCACTGAAGAATAAAGGTAACAAAAAAACTTGAAAAAAGGTTAACCAAAAGGTAAACCTGGGACGATGCCCGACGTCCGACGCCCACCCACCCACCGGCCCGCCCGGACATCGCTATTTTAAAGGACGGATTTAAAAACAACAACAACAAAAAAAAAAAAAACAAGAAACATCAAAAAAGTGAAAGAAACTGCTGGGTTTAACTTGGAGAATTACGTAGGGTAGGGTTACCTTGACATATACATTTTTTGCTTGGCCTAATTTTACGGTGTTCCGCTGAAAACCAGCTACACGGAGTGTCCCATAATTATTTTATAGTATCACTGTACTTTGCGCTGGTACTCCTGTTGCACGGAGACGTATGAACCTATGACCTGACTTAATTTCGTATGCTATAAGACGGCAAAACGTGACATGACACACAAAACGTGTTACCGCAGAAATAATACCGTATATGCCTTGAATATTGGGACCATCACGAAAACATATCTATATAATTTTGACCCACTTAAACCCCACTTTTATATAGTAAAACTTTGGTTTACAGGGGTATAAACTATTTTTCTTATTTCTGCTCAAAAACATAGATTATGGGTGCTCTTTAGAACCGCCTCGGCGAGGCGGTTCTAACAAGTACTCACAATCTATGTTTTTGAGCAGAAATAAGGAAAATAATGTATACCCCTGTAAAGACCAGTTTTACTATATAAAAGTGGGGTTTAAAGGGGTCAGAATTATATAGGCGTGTTTTCGTGATGACAATTCATTCAGCAGCCGTTTGTGCGATTCCGTGCAATTGTTTTCCTTATGAGCGTGCGCTTTGCTTTGTATCTGTTGATAAGTCTTGGTGTATAGGCCGTAAAACGTCACCCCGTATATCGATACACGTATTTAGGGCAGACCCCATGCATTGTGGAATTTCAACGTACATTTGTGTCATTTATGTTCTAATGAGTACCCGCAATCTATGTTTTGAGCAGAAATATGAGAAATATTAATTTTTATGTGAAAATTATTCTTTTTTGGTTGTAAAATTTTCAATATATTTGAAAAGGCGTGTTTTCGTAATATATCCTAAAATCCAAACAAATCTATTATACTGAAGAACTGAGAATCAGATTCTGACTTTGCACTACTCCATGAGAAACATTACGCTAATTTAATGTCTGTGAAGCACGAAAGGCCTCTCGGAAACTTTAAAACAGCATAATGTTTTTCATCTTCCAGTTAAAGCTCAAAATCGGAATTTCAATTCTTATATTTATATTTCTTATTTTCACTTTGTCGTCAAATTTTACCTTATATATTAAAATTCGCTCGGTTCTCTTACATTTGGAATTAAAGTTTACCTAAAGGGGGCATTTGCGGCGTCTGATCTGGGTCTACTCTGTTTTCCAAGGCATGTCTGTCCCAGTACTTAGGCTATTATTGTACTCACAACAAGCTTTGAATAAGTCCAATTTACTACATTTTGATGTGTCTAAAACCTGTGGGACGTGTGGCAAACAGTGTAGGCCCTGATCAGACGCCGCGTTTGCGGCGTCTGATCTGGGTCTACGCTGTTTGCTTAGGTCTGTTTTCCCAATATTTATGCCCTATACGGTTTATCTAAATCATTCCTAATATAGACACTTGCGTCACGGCGCCTCCCAATGGTGGTTATTGCAATTAAGCTGTGACACAATAAATGGCACTAAATTGCAAATGCGAAGTGAACAGATGTTGCGCATGCGCGCAGTATGATTCGGATCAGCACGTTTCGCAATTACAATCTGTTGTCCTTACGTAATGTACAGCGCGACATGATTAGAACATGTATGGGCTGTGGGGATGTGCAGGCTGATTTAGGTCCACTCAGTTTGCTGCTGTACGTGTAATGAAGTAAATTTCTTTCAACCGCTGTCTAAATATATATATATGTTCATGGCTATCACCATGAAAAAAGGATTTTGGGCATATTATGTACGCGCATCGTTTGGCTGCAGATCACAACAAACCGATAACTGCATATTCTAACGTGTCTACTGATCCTGGAAGCGGACAACGAAGGCCCCGATCAGCTTGCGCATGCTCTGGGCCTTGGCTGTCCGCTTATGCCCCGAACGTCTATTTTCAGTTGACACAGCCCAGTCATTCAGACAAGTCATGTTTTGATCACTCATTTGTGACATTTACACCGCGGTGAAATTGATTATCGTCTTATTATTACCTTAGAAGGTGTCAGAATATGTCAACGCCTGGTTCCATGCAGTGAGAAATTTCAACATATATTTGTGTCACTTGCCTTGCTTACCTGTACTCGTATGATTTCGGAACACATTCAACACCCGTCTTTGCGGATACGTTAATCTGCTTGCCTGTAGTGTATGCATGTGATTTACTTTGCAAATGTGGATAAGTGTTTGTTTGGAGGCCACAAAACGGCATCCCATACTTACTTTTATACCGTAGTTTACCCCATGCTGTGTGGAATTTCAATATACATGTACAGTTGTATCATTGATTGCCTGTACATGTATGATTTCGAACAATTCATTTAATTCCTGTTTTTGCAGATCATTTCAGCCTTTTTTTCTTATGTGCTTCGCTTTGCACCTTCCATTAAGTGTTTGCGCGGAGGCCGTGAAACGTCACCCTAAATTTCGATACTTGACTTTAATGTAGAACCCATGAAGTGCAGAATTTCAACATGCATGTCTTCCATTTATGTCGTCGCTTGCTATACACATCACGAAAACTTGCCCATGTAATTTTGAACCCCTTAAACCCCACTTTTATATAGTAAAACAGGGGTTTACAGGGGTATATATTATTTTTCTTATTTCTGCAAAAAAAACATAGATTGTGGTACTCGTTAGAACCGCCTCGCAGAGGCGGTTATAACGAGTATCCACAATCTATGTTTTGAGCAGATATATGAAAAATAGCAAAGTTTTTTTTATTTGAAATTTTTTAGTTTTTGGAGGTGAAATTTTCTATATATTTAAATAGGCGTTTTTTCGTAATGTATATGATTTAGAACATTACGAAAACATGCCTATTCAAATATATTGAAAATTTTACCTCCAAAAATTGAAAGTTTTCCGATAAAAATTCTGAAAGTTTTCATATTTCTGCTTAAAACATAGATTGTGGGTACTCGTTAGAACCGCCTCGGCGAGGCGGTTCTAACGAGTACCCACAATCTATGTTTTTGACCAGAAATAGGGAAAATAATGTATACCCCTGTAAACCCCAGTTTTACTATATAAAAGTGGGGTTTAAGGGGGTCAAAATTATATAGGCGTGTTTTCGTGATGACAATTCATTCAGCAGCCGTTTGTGCGATTCCGTGCAATTGTTTTCCTTATGAGCGTGCGCTTTGCTTTGTATCTGTTGATAAGTCTTGGTGTATAGGCCGTAAAACGTCACCCCGTATATCGATACACGTATTTAGGGCAGACCCCATGCATTGTGGAATTTCAACGTACATTTGTGTCATTTATGTCATCACGCCGCGTTGTTTTCTTAGATAATTTGCCCGCAACCTTCCCGACAAATATTATATCAAAGTCGGGTTAGTGGGGTATCACCTTTCCATGCGTTTTTAAGACTGAGACCATAAAACTCTGCCGAGATGCCAATAAAATGATCGTAAGTTTTATTTGAAACACCTCAAATGATATCCATTCACCAAGTCTGCGATATGGGAAATTAGTTCCTAGCTCTCGCAAAAGAGATAAATCTAGCAACACCATCCTCCGCGGAAGAAATACTCGAATCTGGAGAGCGAAAGTACACAACGCAAAAAATGTTATTAAGGTAGTTGACCACGTGATTATCATTGACCAATGTAATCAAACAGCGCCTTTGACGAAATCGAGGTAACGGTTATTTGTAGCCGAGCTATTCTTGTGGCTAAGACCGTCTGGGCCCTGACCTGCCGATAACGAATACTATTAAGATCGCGACGTACGGGGGTCCGCGGCATGGTGTAACGTACAGAGAATAACACATGACAAAGAAAATGTCATGTGTCACTATTAAACTCTACCATTCAGACCGACTTTCCATATTCTTTAACTTACAGACTGGACGACTATTTACACGCACGGTGTCTGTGCGAGGTAACCGAGTTATGAATTATAACTAAAACGTTACCGTTTCAAGCCAACCCAGGAGAGCAGTAAAAGTAATCCAGATTTTTCTCGCGTAGACTCTATGTGACTGTTGCCCGGATACGTTAAAAATCTTGACTAGACTAGTGGCTGAGACATCAGAATACTGTGTAAATACGATTATCTGTAAAATCCGGACTGGGGTTTTGGCAAACAGTGCAGACCCAGATTAGATGCCGCAGAGTGCGGCGTCTGATCAGGGCTTGCACTGTTTGCTTACTTATAATTACAGGAATTTAAGGGTTAAATAAAAAATCTTAAGTCCCCGTTCAGGACAGTTTTCCCAGCTTACACTCAAATACAATCGACCCATAAGTGCTGTCAGTGTTTTGATTACATATTATGTATAACTCAATAGTCCAAAAAAGGACTAGAACATTCAATAAAACTTTACTATATGGAAATATACGGTGTGACGTTATACGGCCTCCAAATAGGCACTTAACGAGAGCTGCTGTTCTTCATAACGAAAACAAGCCTGTACAAATATACTGAAAATTTTACCACCAACAAATGAAATTTTCAGATAAAAAAATTCTGATATTTTTCATATTTCTGCTCGAAACATAGATTGTGGGTACCCGTTAGAACCGCATCATGAGGCGGTTCTAACGAGTATCCACAATCAATGTTTTTTGAGCAAAAATAAGAAAAATAATGTGTACCCCTGTAACCCCCAGTTGTACTATGTAAAAGTGGGGTTTAAGGGGGCGGGGGGGGGGTCACAATTATATAGGCATGTTTTCCCAGCCTACACTCAGACAATCGACCAACTAGTGCTATGTGCGAATTCGATAGTCCCAAAGGACTAGACCATTCAATAGTACTTTACTCTATAGTAATATACGGGGTGACGTTATACGGCCTCCACACAGGCACTTAATGAGAGCTCCTGTCCTTTGATGGTACACAGATTACAAAATATGGGATAAGGTGATCAGTTACGTCAGTACATATATCATTTCTTGATGGCATCCAAGTACATACTAAAATTTTACAAAAACAAAGCAATGCATTAATAACTAAATATTTATTGTTACAACGCGTGTCTACATCACATTATCAATCATTGTAAACCTTTAGCCCTTAACGTTTAGCATGCTGGGCCCAGTTGTTCAAAGCGTCGTTTAACGAGCTCGTTAAGGGTCATTTCGTTAACTGCTTTGGCGGATTCAATATACCATATTCTGATAATTTTTGCTGACAAAATGTGAGTAGTTTTGCAGTGCAAAAGCTACTCACCTTTTTTCAGCAAAAAATTTCAGCATATTTGCGTATCACTCGATGTAAATTTTAACGAATCGTTAACAAACGACATACGAAAAGTATCAGTTTGTAGTCTGCTGAATTTGTCAGGAGAGCAGTAATAGTTAAAGCGTTAAACAACATTAAAGCTAATGAAAATTCTATGCTTTTAAAATATTTTTCAGAGAAATACGACTTGGTATTTCATGTGAATCGTCTGCTAGGCGGACGATTTACATAAAATGTTAAGCCTTACTTTAGCACAAAACAGAAAAAAAAATAAATAAAAAAATGAATGAATGAAGACCTCAAAATGTCGTCATATGAACCAATGGCTTTAGTCTTAGAAAGCAAAAACAACAACAAAAAAAAAAGTCATAATAATAAAAAATGAAAAACAAGATAAAAAATAAATAAATAAATAAATAAATAAATAAATAAATAAATAAATAAATAAATAAATAAATAATAAAAAAATAAAATTAAATAATTCCCTTCTGCATGTAGCTTATATAACGGGCCCGCTACACAGCCACGCAGACCGACCGACCAGAAATAAAACAATTTAAAGTATCGTCTATTGCCTTAGCACCGTAAGGGTTTAAAATATGATATGTATTATATTTTAAATACAGCAATCAATCAAACTGCAAAATGTACTAACTTATAGTCAAAGTAAAACCAATTTAATTGCATTTACAGAGATCTAGAACTGTCTGCAACCATGCGTTCCGGTCAAGGCCTAAGCTACTCGAACCTACAAGACGCAGAACTGTAACGCGAGACATGTGCAGACAGTTTGCATTGGTGTAATTCGAGCTCGTTTTTGTTCAATTCCGGTTTGAGAGGAGCCTTTTCTCCTCGTTACACATTATTGTACACTTTTAAATTGCTGTCTCGAAGAATTAAGTTAACATTTTCTTACGTAACACATATTAAATTTGTAATCAATCATTTTAAATATTTTCCAATCATAGGCAGTATAACCTCAATGGCTCGAACATGGATGGCTCGTTTACCCTGGATGATTCGAACTGTTTTTTCAGTCCCTACAAAATCCTTCCAATAGCTCAAGAAAACAAAAATTTAGGGATTTTTCTTATTTTTTCATGGAATTGTATGTTGTGTGTACTCATTAGAATCGTCTCATCGAGGCGGTTCTAATGAGTACACTCAACATACAATCATTGTGTAGAAAATCGAAAAAAAAAAAAAAATCCCTAAATTATCGCCATTTGCTTCCTGACTTAGCACCATAATTAACCCTCAGTGGCTCGAACCACCCATGTCTCGAACAATTTTCTATGGTCCCAAAGATGTTCGAGCCATCGAAGTTCGACTGTACAATGATGCGGTTTGCTTTTAAATGCATGTAGCAGTTCCTAGGTATAATGAAAAGTAGTCGAACTTCAATGGCTCGAACATCTTTGGGACCATGGAAATTTGTTCTAGACATGGGTAGTTCGAGTCTCTGAAAATTAGTAATGGTCCCGAGTCAGGAGGCATAAAAGGTTAATTTAGGGATGTCATTTTTATGTTCTTCAAACTAACGGTATGTTGCGTGTACTCATTAGAATCGCCTCAACGAGGCGATTCTAATGAGTACTCATTAGAATCGCCTCAAGGAGGCGATTCTAATGAGTACACGCAACATACTTTTCATGATAAAATAAGAAAAATTCCCTATTAACCATTTTTTTTTTTTTGTTTCCTTGAGCTATCGGAAGAATTTTTAGGGACTCAAAATCGACTTCGCGACTCAGCCATGGTGTTCGAGTCGTCGGTGTTCGAGTCAATGCACTTTTACTATATATATAGCAAGTAGCATATAAGACGTCTAATAAGCTCTTGATATAGTCAATATATTTAACAATGTGGGGAATCAACGTGACCAAATGACTTGATGCACGGAGTTTGTTACTATTTTTAGCTCCGCATCAGGTAGTTTATTTTATTTTATTTATTTATTTTTTTTTTTTTTTTTTTTTTTTTTCTGAATATTTTGATTTATACCTGATGGAATTTGCTCAAATAAAGCGCAGGGTACGCGGAAAATCAAGCTCTTTCTGGTGGTGTAAGCGCTATTCTGCAGTCTAGAACATTCGAAGAGCCGGCCTCGGTGGCTCAGTTGGATGCGCCGCCCGACTGGAGACCAGGAGGTCGCGGGTTCAACCCCCGCCGAGGTCGGCAACATTCTTTCGTGGAGATTGATCATGAAATAATTTTTACGGTCATTCTCTCCCTTCCGCTGATTCAAGAAGGGCAATTGTCAGTTTCTGGCGAAAGAATGTGCACAATACCGGTTAACCGCTTAGAGGACTAAGCCTGCCCAGTAAACGTGTGGTTAGGGTAAACTTACCGCGCTCGACATAACCCCATTGGGTTGACTGGGCCGTAAAACCTCAACACAAACAAAGAACATCCGAAGAATGTTTTTCGTCCAATTTCATATACATTGTCCCGGTAGCCTAGATTGACAGCAAAAACATTCTTCGAATGTTCTCGAGAATTAGACCAGATCGCAGAAAAGCGCTTACACCACCAGAAAGAGCTCGATTTTCCGGGTACTCTACGCTTTATTTGAACAAATTCCATTTGGTATGAATAGAGATATTCTAAAAAAAAAATCCTGCTTTATGCGGAGCTAAAACTAGTAACCATCAAGAAAACATACCTATATAATTTTAACCCCCTTAAACCCCACTTTTATATAGTAAAACGGGGGTTTGCAGGGGTATACGTTATTTTCTAATTTCTGTTCAAAAACATAGATTGTGGGTACTCGTTAGAACCGCCTCGGCGAGGCGGTTCTAACGAGTACCCACAATTTATGTTTTGAGCAGAAATATGAAAAATATCAGAACTTTTATCTGAAAATTTTCAGGTCTTTGGTGGTGAAATTTTCAATATATTTGAATAGGTGTGTTTTCGTAATGTAAACAATTTTTAAATTTATTATAGACTGGCTCCCGTCTAACTGATATATGAATCAACATAAAAAAACTATATATATTTTACAAAAGTCATATCTTTTAGAATGTCCTTCTCTCTGATTTGGCTGATCAGTTATTGAGTTTCTGACTGTCAATGGATATGATATGTGCAGAAAAATACTCAAGGAGGAGTATTTTACCTTTGTTAGATTAGAAATCTCGGACCTAATAATGTATATTGGGTCCAAGTAGAAATATAAAAATCATAGCGTGGTGCCAGGCTAGAATTAACATAGCATAATCTACTTTATAGAGTTTTCTTTCTTTTTAGCCCTAGACAATGGAAGTAGTGGGCAACGTATTCGCCGCTGACTGAATTTTCCATTTAAATCCATATATTTTCTTAGTCTTGGCATTTCATGTGAATCGTCTGCAAGGCATGCGATTCACATTACATGTCAAGATTTATTCACTCTGAAAAGTATCCCTCCCCCCACCCCCCCCCCCCCCCCCAAAAAAAAAAAAAAAAAAAAAAAAAAAAAAAAAAAATTTTGCTGCAGACTTTATTGGTTAAAGCTGCAGGGCATAAAATATATACCAAAATGATGCAATTTGATAAAAGCAATAAAAGAATTTCGAGAAGTCAATAAAAACCTTACTTTTCACGCAACACTGTTTTGTAATGAAAGTAAATTTTTATGCCCATTTCATTGCGACGCCACTATTAACGTCAACGGGATTCTTAGATCTCGAGAATTTATGCTCTCTTTAAATAGTGACAACTCTATTTTTCAAAAAGCAAAAACAACAAATTTATTTCCATATATTTTTTTTATTCTTCTGCAGTTTAGCTTTAATCTCGCACAGTACGATTGCAATGTCTCGAATATCGATGGTTCGTTTCCCCTGGCTTCTTCGAACTCGTTCTTGAGTCCCCCGGAAATTCTTCCGACAGCTCAATAGTTTAGAAGCTTTTAGGAGTTTATTTTTCATTTTATTAAGAAAATATATTTTGCGTGTACTCATTGGAATTGTAACATCGTGTAGATTCTAATGAGTATACTTAACATACCATTATTTTATAAAAGTTTAAAAAGACATTCTGAATTATCACCACTTGCTTTCTAACCTGGCGCTATAATTAACCATCAGTGACTCGATCTACCCATTTCTAGAACAAAATTCATGGTTCCAAAATACGTTTTGAACATCACGAAGACATGCCTATAAAATGCAGACCCCCTTAAACCCCACTTTTATATAGTAAGGCTGGGGTTTACTTGGGTATACATTATTTTTCTTAATATGAAATAATCAGATTTTTTTATCTGAAAATTTTCATTTTTCGGTGGTGAAATTTTCAAAATATTTGAATAGGCGTGTTTGCGTAATGAGCATTGAAATTCGACTGTATGTCTTTCATGAACTGTACGTCTATGACACAATGAGCCAATGTTTTAGAAAATGCAGAAATGCATTGATTTGAATGGTAACTACTGGCTCTAACGATTACCGATAGATACAGCCGTGCATATTACGAAACCACGCCTATTCAAATATATTGAAAATTTCACCTCCAAAAACTGAAAATTTTCAGATAAAAAAACTTTGATAGTTTTCATATTTCTTCTCAAAACATAGAATGTAGGTACTCGTTAGAAGCGCCTCTGCGTGGCGGTTCTAACGAGTACCCACAATCTATGTTTTTGAGAAGAAATAAGGAAAATAATGTATATCCATGTAAACCCCAGTTTTACTATATAAAAGTGGGGTTTAAGGGGGTCAAAATTATATATGTATATTCTTGTGATGATTGAAATTCGACTGTATATCTTTCATGAAACATGCGTCTATGACGCATGCGTCTATGACGCAATGAGCCAATGTTTTAGAAAGTGCAGAAATGCATTGATTTGAGTGGTAACTACTAGCTCTAACGATTACCAATAGAAACAACCACGCAGTCTGCTCAAGGCATCACCAGAACATGCCTATATAAATTCGACCCCATTAAACCCCACTTTTATATTGTA